>CANUEX010014850.1:0-54539 GCA_948099535.1 Jatropha multifida
AGCTTTTACGTTTTTCTTCTTTCTGAGAGTGATATATTTTCAAAATTTTTGTTTCTATCATCGTTTATATTGTGTTATTCACGTTATATAGGGACATTATTGTCATTTTATATTATTTCTCTTCTCTTTCCCTTGCTTTTACATTGGAATTAACGGCAAAAGAGTTAGCAAATGGATGGAAAGACTTCATTATATAATGCAGTTAAACCTCGGAGACTATTAAATAATGTTTAAAAAATGCAGGGATGAGTTAATTAATTTAGTCAAACGACAGGGACTTTATAATAACTTTCTCATACGAAATTTATGCCTTTTAAAATCCTAATCAAAGGTATCTATTTGAAACCTAAAACCCAAATACTGAACTTATCCTTCCATAGCATCTCCTCCAGTCCATAGGTCTTATCTGCACATAATTCTCAATTGTGTTTTAGTCAGCCGAAACATGATTACAATGATCCACCAAAAATTTAATGTTGTTGGTCTGAAACTCCAAGATGGGTGTCGTGAAGCTCTGAGAAATTGAGGAAGAAAATCCTGCAGACGTAGACATATCAAGGTAAAATCTAAATCGTTTATTAATTGTTGAAAAAAAATTCTGCAAATATTTTTTGGCAGTGTTGAATTAATATTAATCCTCATTAAACCCTATATTAATTACTCTTCCGTCACATTTTATTTATATGATTTGACAAAACACGCTATTAGAATTTAGTCAACAAAAATTAATTTTCCTTTAACTCGCTAAGATAATAATAAAAACATTCATTTAATGAACGATAATAAAGATTATTATAGGAAAATAAGCTGATTAAATGTTTAAATTTAGAAACATTGCAAATACTTTGGACAAAAAAATGAATAACAAGCAAACAAAGTGGAATAGACGAAGAATTCAATTGATTTTTCTTTGCTGCACTTAATCCTTTTATTTTCTCTTTGTAGTGTTACCTGAACCCAATAATTCTTAATTTACAATCTAATCGTTCTTAATGTTGACCTAAGTTCACGAGCTTTGACCTTCTCTAAATCAAGTTAAAATTGGATCGTTCCGATGTTATTTAGCTCAAAATGTCAAATATAACCTTTTTTTTCAAGATTATAAATTTAGGGTGAAAATATCATATATTTCTTGCTGGATAAGTGGATTTTATTATTGGAATTTATTCCAATATAAAATGATAATTGGAGGATTGGAATTGCTAATTTTTTTTAAGCAATCAATTCTATCAAAATAAAAAAAAAACACTTATTAAAAACCAAGTCAAAACTAAACCAAGCCAACCGTTTCCCAATAATATACACACATATATATTCTTCATTTTTATTTATGTTATTTCGCTTTTAATTGCGTGAAAATAAATGAAATATTACAGGTCTAATTTGAATAGTTATTTTTTATAATCAAATGCTATTCTTCATGGAGTCATGTTAATATTATAAAGTCTAAACAATGATATGTACTCTTTGATCTATTCCTGTATATTTATTCCAGATTTTTTTATTTAATTTTTTCAGGTTAGATTTGAGTGTATTGGGAAAATATTAATTTGGATTAATTGTTTAGATAAGTTAAGTTTTTCCAAATATATTAATAAAATAAATTACATTTACTAATAAAAAAATTTAACAATATAAAAGGAAAATTATGACCATATTTAATATTAAACTAAATAAATAAATGAGTAGTTTTCTTTTTAAAAAAAAAGAAAAAGTAGATGAGTATAAATAATGAATGAATAAAATATTATGCAATACATATAATAAGAACAAACTAGTTAGTTATAAATGTGAGATTAGATTAAAGATCTGTTTGACAATACTAGAGGCATATTCAGTAACTGTCAGCTGTTGTAGTAACTGTCAGCTGTTTTACTAACTGTTAGCGATTAGATATTAACTATAAATGGTTAGTTGTTTATATAGCAATGTAAATAGAAGTGTTCGGTAAAAATAAGTGTTTGATTAACTGTTTAATATAAAAAGATAAAAAAGGTAAGGTAATAAAGAATATGGCAAAGATAAGTGATAGGTATAAACGCTAAATGTTGATGACCATAACGTTTCGTGAAATATTATCTCAAACTCTAAATGTTATAATAAATATGATATTACCAAATACAACAATTAATACAAAAGTGTTAATCTATTGTTTTTAGCTGTTGGTTATTAGTTATTAATTGTTTATGTACTGGTTTAATACAAAAGTGTTTAATAAAAATAGATGTTTGATTAATTGTTGAAATTAAAAAAGACATTAAAATATTGACTTAAAATTTTAAATTATGGCTATTGAACTGAAATGGACTAATTAATAAAAAATAAGATGATATATCTATATAAATATATAAAAGTTGAATCTTAAAAGCTTACGGGACATCATTTTAGAATATTAAGGTGCTTATGTGACAATGTTAATCTATTGAGTTGAAAATAATTTTTATATTTTATATTTTTAATATTATTAATAGATAATATAATTAATATTTATATTTTTAAATAATTGATAAAATTAATAATATCATTAATATTTTAAGAACTTTTCACTTTCTTTTTTTAATAAAGAACAATGCTATTAATATTTTCTCTTTCATTTTCCTTTTTTTCACTTTCCTATTTTTATGAAATTTATATAAATATCTACTTCAATATAAATGAACCATAAAAAAAATCACATCTTACTTTTAACAAAAATAAATGGATTCCTTGCAAACAATACAAAATTATTTTTTATGGCATTTAATAAATTTTAGCTTGATCAATATGATGATAGCAATGAAATTACAAAATATATTGAGTTCTTGATGATAAACTGAGATATAATTAAATTGATATGTATGTTTTTTTTAAAAGAAAGATGATAGTATTTCTCGACTTTTTTTAAATCAAGACAAACTTTAATGATTTTTTTTATGTTTTTAATCTGTATTGAATTTATGTATATATTTTAAATTATTTATTCAAAATAAATTTAATAATAATTGATATTTATTAAAATATTTTTAGAAAATAAAAAATTCAAGATTAATTATAAACTGATTTTATGTATATATAAATTAATATATTGATCCTTTTACAAGAATCTACGGAAAAATTATTACTTTTTATTTGAAAAGTAGTAAGTATAATATATTTGATATTTGAATTATTAAAAATGATTATTTATCATAATAAAAATAATATTTTTATTTTTGAAATATCATATAATATTTGCACGCAAAAAAAGCGATTAGTAAATATTAAATTATTGAACAATCTAATTGATAAATATATTGTTTTGACTCTAATCAATACTAAAAATGTTATTGCCCAACACACTCTAAAAGGCATAAAGTACTAAGCTAGTTGTTGCAAATTATGTAGGTACCACTAATTACTGCAAGATCTTGTACTTAAGGTTGATAATTGGAACCTTAGCGTTTAGTGTTGATTACATTGTCTCCTATTGTTTGCTCCAGTCTGGCATGGTTAGGAACACTAAAATATGGTCAATAGATATAAAGATGATTGTCCTAAATATTAGGGATTTCCTCTTGTTGGAAAGATTAGTGCCCTCAAACTCAAATGAAAATGCTGACAATTATAATAAATGATCAAACAATGTTTATTAGTCTTACAAGTATCATTTTGCATATTAAAAGTAATTTTTTGCATGTCAATTATAATTTTAAAATACGGGACATTAGAGTGTAACGAGTCTGAACTGAATTTAAATTTATTAGGCTTGAAACTTGGTTTGATAATTTGGCTTTAAAATCAACGAGCCTAATAATTTTAGATTAGAACTTGATTTGAAACTCGAGTTTAGTCAAAAAAATTTTAAGCTCGAACTTGATTTGAGATTCAAGGCTCGAATAAGTCCAAAATAAATATTATATGTATATATACATAAAACCTCAATAAAACTTGATAAAATTTGACGAGTTTTCGAGGTAAACATTATTAGGCTCAAGCTTGATTTGAGTCAAATCTTTTCAATAATTTTTCTAGCCGAACTCAAATAACTCGCTAGCTGGCTGGATTCATATGCACCCCTACAGGTGATTAGAGTTTAATTATGACCTTAATTGCTATGCTTTTTAAATACCATAATAAGGTAAGTATATGCATATGAAGCCACAATTCAGCATGACATTAATAGTTGACTAATTACATCTAAAGAGTAAAGACTAACACCACAAGATGACTTCTTTGGCCTAAAATCTTTTTTCCCAAAAGAAAAAGGGGCTTGGACTTAGAAGGAATCAGTTAAGTATCTTCTAAAGAATCAAACTCATTTATTTAAAACAATATCTAGCAAGCAAACAGTTTTCTAAAATGGCAGAGTCAGCAGCATGTGTGAGAGTTTAGAATTTAGATACCCTTTTAGTATTATTTTAAAGACAGAATTTGTGGCTTAGAAGCCATAAAATGTGGAGTAGTGAGGTGTTAATAAATATAAAGAAATAAAGCACTTTTATGGGGAAGTGTTGAGATGGAATATGAAATGTGTTGTTGCTCTTTTTTATATTCATTTACTGATTTTTTAGTCGGATGTGATTCTTGGCATCTCTCATTCAAGCCTGGCAACTTAATGCTGCCCTTTATTTTTTTTTATATTTTATATTTTTATAAATATTATATATAAAAACAAATTTCTGCATATATATATATATAGTAAGATCATGTTTGATATTATTGTTGGAGGCTTGGAGCTGTTATATTATATTATATATTTTAAAAGATATTATCTTTAACACGTTGATTTCAGTCCTTGAAAATAGGTTAACAGAAATTTATTAAATTTGATTCTAAAAATTTATAACTACTAAATACAATTTAAGGTTTTTCTACAGTATTTTATGAATTAATATTAGTTTAAAATAATTTCAACTTCACAAAAGAATGAGTTAATATAATTTTGATTATTAATTTTCCCGGAATCATTAAGTTGTTAGTGGAGTGCTTACCTTGTAATATTAGTTTGAAATAGTTGAATATCATATTTTTTAAGTTTAAATATATTAAATATTTATTAAATAATTGAAAAAATTGAAAAATTATTATTTAAAAAGTAATACTAATCACTCACGAATTGTGGCTCAATTGATAACACAAACTGAATATATGAGAAGAGCTTTCGAATTTGTTCTCAAAATATAGCCCACTTTTCTTTTTTTCTCATTATAGTTAATCCTTAAATTATTTATTGCACTCTTATTAAATTTTATCTTATTTTGAATAATTTTTATTTATTATTTTAATATAATAATTGTTCATGTGCATACGCATAATAAAAAAAATTATATGATAAAATTGTCTTTAGTTATAATAATTGCTATTTTCTTAATTTGTGTGAAAATAAAAAGTGAATTATATTTTTTTAGGGTGAAGGGAATATAAAATTAAAAAATTTATATATTTGGCGAAAAAATAATCAATTGGTAATTTGATGTGTTCTTTCAAAAAAAAAGAAAAAGCAATTTAATTCTAAATACATATATATATTTCCATTAGCACTAGCACAAATAAAATTTACAATAAAAAATAAACGAAATAAACTTAAAAAAGAGTTATCACAATCCAAATTTAAAAAAATATTTTTTTATTAATTCCAAGATCAAATAATAGTTATCCTGACAATTCACTTGCCTGAGAAATTTAGGACTGTAGAAGAGTTTGTTGTGGCAAAAGAAATCCTAAGATGGAGCCTAATTAACTTTTTTTTCCCCAAAAAACAGATAACATGATCAATTTACAGCCCAAGAAATTTTAACGTTTCACTTTTCCCCCATCATTTATTGTTATTATTAGTGTTACTAGTTGTATTGGGTTGACACTTCACACTGCGCAGTACAATCATGTCATTTGCTTTGAGACTGCATGCTGGCTATTTTAGTTTTGGCTAGAAGAGAAGTAGAGGAAAGAGCAATACAGGACTGTGTTAATTGGGAATCAATCAAAGGTTAGACATTTAATAAAGAGAAGAGACGAGAGAGGTTGGCAATAAGAAAACTTTGTGTCAGTTTTGGCGTGCATAGTTTAGCAAAGGTGATCACTGGTGAGTCATGAGTACTGCCTCTTAATGACCCCCTAAAAATTGAATGAAAATCTCTTAACTTTCCTCACTAAAATTAAAGCAACAACAAACAAAGGAACTGCGAACAATTTTCTCGTGCTACATGCACTGCACTACACTATACAAACTAGTAATGCTAGACACGCAACTCTCTTGAAACATTTCTTGACAGCTTACCCTATAGTGTAAAAATTTTTGGACTCTGCAATGAAGTGACAGCTCATTTTCTTTGTTTATACTTCTGGTGTGGTGATTTCTTTAAGCCTTTTGGGTTGGTTATTGGGTCTGAACTCATGTACGCCATTAAGCAATTTTTGGGTGAGTTTCTTTTTCTTTTTGTTTTTCTGTTTCTTTTAAATTTTGTTTTGGGTTTGGCATTTTGAGATCTTTATCTTCTTTGTTAATGGGTTTTGGTGATTCTTTAGTTTCAGTCTTAAAGGCTCGGTTTTTGGGTGATCTAACTCTTTTGTTGAGATGGGTTTCTTGATTTATCTACATTGGTTTAAGGAATTAGGTGGTGTTAGTTCATGGCATTTTCTAGATTTGCATAAAACTGGAATTCTTGGGTTTTGCTAGGGTTTACACGGAGAGTGGCTTTTGGGGATTTGTCGTTTGGTTTCCAAGTTGGTTATATTCGTATATCATTATTGCGTGGTTTATGATATATTAGCTCAACTTGATCTCCGGTTATGAATATTTAAGTAGATTTCTGTTATATTCTGGTAGATTCCACAGATTTCAGTTCCATTTTTGTTTGTGATTTTGTTGTTGGTAGTTGATGTTTGATTGTTAATTATGATTACATCTTTACTTTGTGCAACTCTCATTTATTCCCATCCTCTGCATTTCTTTAAAAATTAAAAAATAAAATTAAAGATAGATGCTTGTTGTCTACAGTTGTGGTGGCTTCTTCAACTGATACCAAGATGCTGTTTTCTGTTGCAGGTTTTCAAGCTCCAACGGTAAAAAAAATATAGTTATATTTGTAAATTTTTTGTAGTTGTCAAGTTGGGAACTTGAAACTTTATAATTAGAGTCAAGAGGTCTTATTAATATGAATCTTTAAATAAAGGAAAGGAAAACAAAGAAACAGAGTAATCAGAGTAATCTTCATAAAGAAATGGTGAAAGAGTGAGGTGGAGTCAGATTTATGCTTGTGGGTGTCTTCAATTTGTGAATTGTTTAGTGCAGAGAGCCTGTTGGCTATGTCCCCTGGGGTGATTCATTACGCCCGGGCTCCGTGGGCTTTGCCGCCGATTTAGGCAACAACTATTTCTTTGGTATTCTTGTTATATAAGAGATCCTTTCGTTAAAATATTGCTAAATCCCATCTTCTCAATTATCCCTTCAAAATACACTCTCTCTCTCTTAGTCACACTTCCTGCCTCGATTGCTGTCAAGATTCGGTCATTATCTTTGAGGCCTTATTTTAGATCCTAATTACTCTCACTGAAACCTGAAGAGTCTGTTACATTTCAGGAACTCGGTCCCCACACCTGGCGTATTCTTTTCTAATTCAGGGAATTTCTCCTCGAGTTGTGGTTATGTATTGAGAATGTGTGGTAGTGAACATAAGTCATAGGCTGTTTGATACAGTAGTGATCGGTTGAGTAGGGGGGAAGGTTTTCTTTTGGGGTGTTTAGCAGATTTAGGATCTTTTACTTGATCAACATGAAGTTTATGAAACTTGGATCAAAGCCAGATGCATTCCAGACAGATGTGAACAATACAAGGTATCCACTCTCTCTTTTTTTCTTTTTCTGAATTTCCTTGCTAGAATTTGATGTGGAAATTATCCCTCTTGTGGTACTCCGAAATTTTAGTTCTCTTCTGCCCTATCATTCATTCAAGCTAATCAAATCCATCAGGATTATTTTGGCTTCCATAGCTGCTAAGATCATTTACGCTTAGTGAATTGATATGGTTGTTTCTTAGTTCAGTTGGTCTATCATTTTTGCTTGAAGCATATAGACCTAGTGTTTCTTGATTATTTCGAAGAATGCCTCTTACAGTATTGTTTTATGATATGAAAAAGATATATGTAATATTTTTCTAAAGCCACTGAAATAAAAACTGAGACATAATAAGCTCATGTCAGATAATATGAAAGTTGTAAAAATGTTGATTCACTTTATTGCTAAATCATAATAATAGGATTGCAAGATAAGGATGTGAATAAATACCAATTGAATTAGATCTGATATACAATAATGAAGCCAAAATCTGTCAGCTGAATAATAAGATTCAACCATAATTTGTTTACTTATACATCCACTTGGTAGTTTAGTACATTACTGATACTGCCAAAAGGTGGTAATCAAGTTTGGCATTTTCTTCTTGTTGAGGATGTAAATGGCTTCTTTTCAGTAAAGAATATCATTGCTACAATAATATTTACATTGTAGATCAAGGGTTTGTTTTACCTATGATGCGATATTATCTTTCATGTAATCCTACTTTTTTTCCCATAATTAGTATTGTGCTTATGTGTAAGTTGTAGTCTTTGAATGCTTACATACAAATATCCACATTTCTCTCTTTCTATATCTATGAACTTGTTTTAAGTTTTTAACATCCTTAGAATAAATCTTTTTTCAAATCTATTTTGAGAAATGCATAATTACGAATTCTGAGTGATGTGAAAAATCTATATTTCATTTGCAGGTATGTGGCTAATGAGTTGGCAACTGACTTCATCATTAATGTTGGGGATGCAAAGTTTTTGCTGCATAAGGTAAAATGATCTGTATATTCTGATAGACATGTTACGCTTAGTGACAAGTGATCTTTAGAATTACTGGCATTTAGTTATTTATGAAGTAACCAACAAGTCTTCAGATTTTGTTTTAGGCTTAGAATTGCATGATGCATGCTTGCTTATTATGTAATCTATTCAGGTTGACTTTGTAGTCCATAAAACTTTACTGTTGCTTACACACAAATCTGGCAAAATTGGCCCTCATATATCATGACAATGATCCCAACCAGCTTGGCTTGTTTAAAGTAATTATTGCACAAAAAAACAAAAAATACATTTCTCGAACAAAGACTAATTTTCCTTAGATGTAATCCAAGAAAGTAATTATATTCTGTCTTCAGCCAAATTAAGCAGCATAGAATCCTGTTTTGCAATTATTTAAGCAAGATTAGCATGGGCCATGCATGTAAATCTGCTCTTTTCCACCATCTTTCGGATACCAATGATTCCAAAATCTGGCATGCAGTTTCCTCTTTTGTCAAAAAGTGCTTGCTTGCAGAAGTCAGCTGCAACTGCCAATGGAGAAAACATTGATGAAGTTGACATTTCTGACATTCCTGGTGGTCCTGCTGCCTTTGAGATATGTGCCAAATTTTGCTATGGCATGATTGTGACCCTCAATGCTTACAATGTTGTTGCAGCTCGATGTGCAGCTGAGTACTTGGGAATGCATGAGACCATTGAAAAGGGGAACCTCATTTATAAAATTGATGTTTTTCTTAGCTCTAGCATTTTTCACAGCTGGAAAGATTCAATCATTGTTCTGCAGACCACAAAGTCACTGTTTCCACTATGTGAGGAACTGAAAGTAATGAATACCTGTGTTGATAGTGTAGCTACCAAGGCCTGTGTTGATATTTCAAAAGTTGACTGGTCATATAGCTATAACCGGAAGAAACTCCCAGAGGAAAGTGGAAATGATCCAGATGCGACTGGTATTAGAAACCGATCAGTGCCGAAGGATTGGTGGGTCGAGGATTTATGTGATCTTCATATTGATTTGTATAAGCGTGTTATTGTGACGATTAAAAGCAAGCAAATACTTCATAGTGATGTGATTGGAGAAGCCTTGAAAGCTTATGCATATAGAAGATTGCAAGGTTTAAGCAAGGGTACAATCCAGTGTGGAGAAGCAATGAAGTACAAATCAACAGTTGATACAATTGTGTGGTTGTTGCCTACGGAGAGAGGCAGTGTCTCTTGTAGCTTTTTGCTGAAGTTGTTAAAAGCAGCCATTTATGTAGACCTTGGAGACAGGAAAAAAGGACAGATAATCAGGAGAATAGGACGGCAACTAGAGGAGGCCTCTGTACAAGATCTTCTGATACGAGCAACAGAAGGTGAGAGTATGATGTATGATGTTGATACGGTAAAGAAAATAGTGGAAGAGTTTCTAATGCAAGATCAAAATGCTGAGATTGATTCATTGGAAGAAGAAGGCGATGATGAGATACAGGAGATGAGAAAACATGGGATTTTATCAGTTGCTTCTAAGCTCATGGTGGCAAAACTGATAGATGGGTACCTGGCTGAAATTGCAAAGGATCCAAATCTACCCTCGTTGAAGTTTGTTGAGATTGCTGAGATGGTATCTGGTATAGCCCAACCTGCACATGATGCTCTGTACCGTGCAATTGATATTTTTCTCAGGGTAAGTGTTACTCAAAACTTAGTTTTGTACCAAATTAAGAAGGTCACTTGGCTTTTAGCAAACTAAACTCTACTAATAACCAACCTTGATGAATTGGGAAATGTCTCATCCTATTATTGAGAAAAGTGAAATGCAAGCAAATCACTATAGAGGGCACAGGAATTGATTGGTTCCACATTTTTTGTTTCCTTCTTATTTCAGAAAGAACTATGGCAGGAAATGATTTTCTATTTGGAATTTTGTTTAAAGAAAAAAACAATTGATTAGAATGCTGTTGCATTCTTGCTGGCTATGAAGTGAACAATGTTGTATCTTTATGGTCAACAGAGTAAAGCGTTATAATAGATAAATTTTTCAATAGGGTGGCTAATATCTAGAGCTTTTCATTTGGCGCAGGAGCATCCAGGGATCAGCAAAAGTGAGAGGAAGAAGATATGCAAGTTGATGGACTGCAAGAAGCTATCAGTTGATGCATGTATGCACGCAGTGCAGAATGAGAGATTGCCATTGCGGGTGGTTGTGCAGGTACTCTTTTTTGAGCAGGTCAGGGCTGCTGCCACATCAGGGAGTAGTACTCCTGACTGTCCTAAAGGTCTTAGGGACCTAAACAACGGATCTCATGGGAGCTCGAGGTCAGCTGCTACTAATCCAGAGGAAGATTGGGATGCTGTAGCTACAGCTGAGGAGCTCAAGGCCCTGAAGGCAGAAATAGCTTCCTTGAGATTGGGAAATGCAGAAAGAAATGGAGGCGATGGTAAAAATTTCACGGATAAGGCCACAACTAACAAACTGAAAGGTTTGCTCAAGTCAAAGAAGATCTTTACAAAACTTTGGTCAAGTAAATGGGAAAAGAGTGAAAACAGTGGCTCAGATTCATCGGATAGTCTTGGTTCTGCTAACCCAGAAGAAGCTAAGTCTACACCCTCCAGAAATAGAAGGCATTCTGTTTCTTAGTTGTAACAACTTGCATAGAGTAGTTTTTCTGTCTGATTTTTTGGGTTCCTTTAAAGTTCAAATCAATGGTATTAACTTAAAAAAGTGTAGTGTTATTCTAATTGAGCAAGATGAAGCATATATAGTTTTGAAGAAGATTTTTTATATATATTACAGATATCTAATGTGAAAGTAGTTACAGTTGCAGTGTCCAAAGAACAGAAAAAGCCACAAAACAAATTATGCGCCAATTATGAGCGGTTGATTGTGAGAAGTAGAAGGTTTCGGTTCTAGTCATCACCATTGTAAAAATTATCACAAACTTAATGAATATGATTTAAAATTAAAAGGCAGATTTAGTATGTATTAAAAAAAAGAAAATCTAAAAACCTAAAATCTGAAGGTTCTGTTTTCTTTTTCCACGGCCGGTGAGCTTTCAACAGTGCTCATCTTTTTCTGCTTTTTTTTATTTATTTTTTATAAATAATTCTTATATCTATACACGGATCCAAATTATTGTCCATCAAATATTGAAATTTATTGTTGCTCATATCTTGAGATTTTTTTCTCACATCTAATTTTGAGTTATTGTTATCACTATTATAGTAGTTTATAGTCTTTTATTATTTAGATAGTTATGCAGAAGGAAGTGCATATCTCCTTTCTCATAGAATGAAAAAATATTGAAAGTAATCAAATCAAACTTCAAACTTGTAGAAAGACTATTGAGTCGAATAATTGTCATGAATAGCCAATAGCACAAGTATGTCCATCACATACTTTAAATTAAAATTGTATTTTTTTATTTTTTATATAAGTGATTTATTATTAGACTTTTTATATAAAAATATAGAAACATCAATTTATATCCCATATTTATGAACAATTTTCTCTTAATCAAATTGATTTATTCTAAAAAAAATCTAGTCTAAAGAAAATTTGTCTTCATACCTTTATTCATATCTCTTGGCCAGATTTGGTTTTAAGTTATCTAGACAATACCTTCATAAAATTAAAATTATTTTAATAGTATTGTTAATTGAAATTCAAAATAACAAACCCTATTCTAAAAATAATTTGAAATAATGTCATTTTAATTATATTATTACAAGAATTAAACTTAATTTAATTAGGTTTTTAGTCAAATTATACTTCTTAAATTCTAATTTAGAGGCAATAATAATGGGCCAATCAGGTGCTATAACCTAACTGGTCCAATTGCTAATGATTGGGCCAATCTGTCATATTGAATCCACTCCTCCTGTGGGGGAGGTGATTAGAGCACGAAGTAGAGATTAATATATTAGTCATTTCTGAGTTTTTTTTTTTTTTTTGTTTAATAAAATATAGTGGTGATCCAGTATACGAAACATCTCGTATTCATGAACTATGAAGAGGATCGATAGATTGATGTACACAGTCTTTCTTTATTATAAAAAACTGTTTTTATTCTGAAATCTAAGACCAAAATCACTTTTTTTTTTGTAAACTATGAAGAGGATCGATAGATTGATGTTTTCTAACTTTAAAAGATTAATTAATTTTCATTTACATTTCATTCTAAACTATCTAATTAACTTTCTTCACTCCCATTAGCGTTGTATAATCTTCAATAAAATTCTCATGCATTGCGTTAAATCTCACTATTAACTATTGATAGTAATGAAATTTGAAAGCAAGAATTGCATTTGATTAAGAGAATTTGAAAGATTGAAATGTCCTTCTTTGAGTTTAGATATAAATATTTATAATGTTTTTAACTATTTTATGTAAAAGACAAAGAAATAAATACTGAATGAGAATCTCGGAATTTAATACGGAACGAGAATCTCGAACTTTAATTATTTATCAAATAAAGATTTGATCAGGCATTAGTATCAGGATCGTGGACCTAAAACCTAATCATATATTATATACACATACCAAACGAAATCATCATCAAGACATTTGACATCCAATTTCTTGGGAGATGAAATATTCTAAATTTAAAAGTGATTAAGTGACTAATACATATATAATTTCAACATGCAAACACCAAAACAAACGAAAATGAGACACCTAAATCACTTATTATTATATGTCCTAATAAGATGAATTTAAGGTCACCTAATTGTGCTGCGGCAAAAACTTTAAGTACAAATATATTAAAGTAATTATCTAATTACTCAAAGGTTACTAAGAAAATGTTTCTATTAAAATAATATTTCTGTTACGTTCATCAGGGCTGTGAGAAATCGAAAGTTCGTAGTTTTTCGTGTATTCTACGTTTATTACAAAGAAAAACACAGATTGAAGTTTGTTGTGATCTTCTTTGCAGCGTTCATTACAAAGACAGAGAGGTACGGATTTTTTTTTTTTTTAAGTCAGCCAGCCTCGTAAAAAATTCAAGCTGGATCGGATATTCTTGAGTTTAAGCTTGGTTTTATTTACAAGTTTCAGTTTTTCTTTTTTTTCTATTATTTCACTTATTTTTGAACTGTCCGTATTCAAATTTTATTATCAAAAACCGTTTAATTTGATTTGAGACTCAGTTACAGTTAAATTTAGTGCTCCTTCTTACAGATGTATTTAATCAAATCAAATTTCAGTATTTTTTTCATATGTTTAGTCTGCGTTACCAATTGAATTATTTATAAATTTCTTTAAATTCAATTTTAAGCGTCCTAATTTTGTATTTTTATATAATTAAGTACACAAATCTTACTCCCGAGTGATGGAACTCAATGAAGATAATGTTTTTGTCTTCAAAGTAACGACAGGAATTGTTTGTTATTATTAAGGTGAAATGAATAACGTTAACCCAATCCTGATTCCAAAATTCACTTGCCTTTCCAAGCGATGGAAAAGACGCAGAGAGAGAGAACAATTTCATTTCTTTGCATATCATTATAATAATAATAATAATAATTATTATTATTATTATTATTATTATTATTATTATTATCTTCAAATCATGATTATTATTGGACTCTTCTTTCTTGTCATCGTTCTGATATTTTTGCTTTTAAAATTTGGCTAAAAATTTTACTTTGCAAATTATTTATTTAAAATTAATTGGATTGGATATGTATGATAAGCAATCTGTCTTTGATTTTTTTCCCACGCGGCATTACTCATGAACCGGTCGTGCAACTCTAAATTTTAAACCTCCAATCTTATAAATAATTTATCTGAATTATAATTTAATGTTGGTTAATTCAACCTCTTAAAAATATTTCTCTTATATAGTCATTTTTAATATACTATTTATTATTATTATTATTTATTCAGAGGACAATAAAAAATTAATTTTTTTAAAAAAAAATTATATAATTTTGACTAGAATGAAATTTAAACTATCACTTTATAAAATGCCATTTGATTTTGATTTCGCCCGTGTTATAATCAAAATTAACCGTTTCAAATTCAAAATTTGCCGTTCTGAAATTGTGGTCATGTTTACTTCAAATAGCGATTGTGTTTAGCATTCCTCTAAAATGAATATTCAATGACTGATTTAAATAAATATAGATTCATATGTAAAATTCAATTATGCATAATTAAACATTAGATGAGGAAAAGTCTTTTTTCCATTAAAAAAAAGGAATATAAGAAAAAGACTGTTTAACCATAAAAATAGCTACAAAGTTAGCTTTTCATTACGTGCAAAACAACTTTAGTCCATTAGACTCATTAAATCGGATGTATGCACCTCATAAATTAATAAAAATAGTTGTTATAAATAAGAATTTTAGTCCTTTTAATAATTTTCGATAATTCTTTTATTTACTACAATTGATATTGCAAAATAATTTTTTTTTAATATTTGTGACCACCGTCTATCAACTGCCACTATTATACTGATGTGACCATTAATGAAACTCTCACCATGACGTGTCACTTGCTGACTATAAATTTACAATATATAATAATTGTTAAAAGAATTAACTAAAATTATCAAAAATGTCAAAGTTCTGGTTTCTATTTAATCAATTTTACAAAAAAGAAGTGATAATTTTTTTAGTCATTTGAAATTATCAACACTCATGTTATAATAATTAAAGATTAAAAAAATATAAAAATTCGATAAAATGATCAACATAGTAAGAGAGGGGAAAACTAAATGTTGTATATTCTATTCTGCTTTCAATTTCAAAAGTGATAGTACATTATCGCCTTACTTATACTTTTTTTTTTCTTTAGAATGATCAACATCAAGTATTTTTATAATAATCTTTCTTGAGAAATTATACATGAATGTAAATTTTTGTTATTGAAATATATTATATTTCAATTCTAAAGTTTAGAACCTTTCGAATTTTGAAGTTATAATCCGCTTTTCAAATTTTTTTCTTCCTTTATTTTGTCCATACAATTATTATTTTCAAATAATTCTTTTAGCATAATATTGATAGTTTGTTATTAATTATTATAATCTATCATTTAAAATTAAAAATATTATAATTAAAAATTATAAAATATTTAACTATATTTATTAAATTAAATTTGAATACGACAAGTTATAAAACTATTTATTGATAAATAAATTATATAAATATTAAAAACTCATTTTAATAAGAAAAATTTGGATATATTGCCAAATTGTATATGCATTTATCACTAGACAATACCTTGGTGTGCATATAATAATCTTGACTAAATTGGTAAACTAACAAATTTTGGCATAATTACTAAAAAAAATTTTGAACTTTGGCCTTTTTTTTAATAATTTTTGTCAATTCTTTTAACAATTCTATCTTGCAAATTTATGGTCAGCAAGTGATATGTCATGCAAGGGTCTCACTAACAGTCATATCAGCATAGTTGTGACGGTTGATGGACACAGGTCATAATTACTGAGAAAAAATTACTTAACAATAGCAATTGTAGTAATTAAAAATATTGGCCAAAATAATTAAAAACTACAAAATTTAAGTTCTTTTTTTTAGTGATTGGCCCTAATGAAAAATAATAACTTTTGAAATGACTAACTATTCACTATGTACTGTGTACATGAAGAGCTTGTTTGACAACAAGCTTGTAAGAAATATTTTGATTAGAGTTAGAAGTTAGAAAATGTTTCATCAAATGTTAAATCTCTTAAAGCATTTTAAATTTTATTTTTTGACACTTTTATCCATTTGTTTTGTTTTTCTTTATTCTTAAGGCTTATAATTCTATTTGTAATAACACTCTCTTAAATTTAGTACTCTTGTTATCTATTTAATTTTTCTTTTTCAAATCTCAAAGGAATATATGTCATTTTAATTATTTAATTATTTAATTATTTTATTTCTATTGTCTTCAAACAAGGATAATAGCATATTGTCAAAATTAAAAGACATTAGGAAAAAAAATTTCTCGTCTTTTCATTTTAATTTTATAAAAAATAACTTTTTATTATAGAAAAAAATTGAAATAAAAAATGATAATAATTAAAAATAATATATATATATATATACTTATTTTTTATTAATTAGTCCATTTCAGCTCTATGGCTATAATTTAAAATTTTACATCAATACTTTAATGTCTTTTTTTATCATTTTAATTCTAACAGCTAATCAAACATTTATTTTTATTGAGCAATTTTTCTTTTAATCACTACATAACAACTAATTAATAATTAACATTTAACCGCTATTAAAATAGCTAAAAACTATACAAACGACTTACAGCTATTACAATAATTAGTATTACTGAATAGACTAAAGGAATGATATATACATGAAAACCGAATATATAAGGGATGATTATATGTTTTGGTTAAACTCCAAACCAAACTAATTCATTTAATTTGAATTTTAATATATAGTTGGATTTTAATTTTATAGGAAAAAACTGATTAGTTTAGTTTAATTTATTTTTCAAAAAAGAGAGTTTTTTTTTTGGTACACTTTGATTCGGTTCAATTATTTTCCCAAAAACAAAACATTAAATAGAATTTACTCAATCAAAACTCAAAATAAAAAAAAGAATCCAACGGGCTATACGACCCTAACCCCAAGTCGCGGAAACACGGAGCCGCTGTCACCTACTTCTTTGGAACTCCAACTCCACCACATGGTTAAAACTAAACTGAAGTATAGTTTAACTCTAACCTAATAACCTTTCTTCAATTATTAATTAGCCACTTCAGGGTCAGATTCCGTCTCCACATTTTATTTATTCTGTATAATGTTTTCTATATAGCTTTGCTTTCTTGCTTGCTTGCATTAGTGGTGTTCTTTTTTCTTTCTTCTGATCAAAGAAAGAAAACCCATATCGGAATTTGATGTGTCGGTGCCGGAAAAGCTTATACTAATATTGCAGAATGAGCTGTAATGGGTGTAGAATTCTTCGTAAAGGGTGCAGTGAGGATTGCATTCTCCGACAATCCTTGCAATGGATAGATAATCCTCAATCACAAGCTAATGCCACTGTCTTCGTCGCTAAATTCTTTGGCCGTGCCGGACTCATGTCCTTCATTTCCTCCGTTCCTGAAAACCAGCGTCCTTGTTTGTTCCTGCAAAATCTCTATACCTATTTACATTCTGTTTGGCTTGGCTATAAGTTTTTCTGATTGGAGTTTTGTGTTTTTAATTTCAGCATTGTTTCAGTCTCTTCTCTTTGAGGCGGTGGGTAGAACTGTAAATCCAGTAAGTGGAGCCGTCGGTCTTCTCTGGACCGGAAACTGGCACATTTGCCAGGCAGCGGTGATGACGGTGCTACGCGGGGGCACAATAGAACCAGTATTAGAATTTGAAGGTGGAATATTAGCACCGGACTACGGTAACTTGTCAGAATGTGCTAGTTTTAGGCCAAAAGATAACGTGGATTCAGTTTCAAAGGCAAGAGCAACATTGAAGAGGACAAGATCTGATTTTGATGATGAAGAGGCTAAATGTGGGCTAACTAGTAATCTTGATCTTTGCTTGATGTACTCGGCGGAGAAGCCCCCGGCGGCGTCATCATCGGAGGAGTCTGAAACGACAACGTTGGGAAGTTCGGGAACTCATTGTAGGAGTAGTTTACAAGGAGGTGAAAGAAAGCTTTTAGCATTGTTTATTTGAGCTGGTTTTTTTTTATTTGTTTTATTTTTGTTTCTCCATTGAATTGGATTTCTCACTTTATTGTATACTAAAAATTGTAACTCGATTTGAGATTCTTGGAAGAAATTTAATCTAATTTCTTATTTTTATACTTTTTATTATATGTTTTTATATATTTATTTTTATATTAAAATATTTTTTCATTGAGAGAAAAAATTTAAAATTGGATCTTTAGTCAGGTTATATATATGCACGTACTATTCTATAATTTTGTGTGTAAAATTATTTTTTTTAATATGAACAGAAAATTTTTATTTTCTGTTTTCTTTTTTACATGGAAGATTTTTAAAATTATGATAAATTATTACTTGATAATTTGGCTATTAATCAACACTGCAAACTATTAGTCAATTTCTAGGTTTTTATTATGAATGTGGCTCTAAAAGCCATAAATAGTTTATTTTATGAAATATTATGGGTAAAGAATTTTGGCTCTCCCAATAAAATAGATTTTCAAGAATTGAAATTTTTGTTCTCAAACTTATGGAGATTAAGATCGTTAACCACTGTAATCAACACTTTATTAGTGTATTAGACAGTTTTTTATATATTATATTTGATCTCAAGATGTTAATTATAATAAATTGAAGAATATAATTTTATTCCCGAGAAAAATAACTAACCAAATAATAATAATAATAATAATAATAATAATAAAGCATTTTCAACGCATTAGACGAATCAAAATGAGCAGTTCATTTATTGAAAGAAATCCAAGAAAATGGGATAATTGAGACTGGCTTTTGCTACCCTAAAGAGGCATATGCACTATTTTTTTTTCCCACGTTGAGTGGTGGGTGTGTCAGCATTAGATTTTGGTTTGGTCTCTCCCAATCTCTCATTAGTTACGTGCTTAATTTTATGTTCTGCCCCTTTTACATTACCGAAAGCCGTGAGGTGGCTTTGCTTATATCCTTTATCCACAAAAGACTACAACATACAAGAGAGAAATGCAATTATAAGCGTAGAAAAAATAAAAAATCGATTTGAAAACAGAAAGTGAAACGCAAAACTATTTTTCAAAAAATATTGAAACCAAATTTTTTTTCACTTGTCAAATATCTCTTGAAAAATAAAGAAGAAAAGAAATAAAGTTAGTTGAAGAGAGAGGGTTTAGAGAGATTTTGAAATATGAACAATGACTCTTTTACTCTTTTCCGATGTTAACTTTTGAGAGAGAGTAGAGATTTTATAAGAAAATGACAATTTTGTTTCAATTAATGATGAAAATAAAGCAATTAAATATTTCAAACATGGTGGGCTAAAAGAGATAGTGCATGAACTGTATTTTAATAATTTGTCGGTTTGTTTTAATACACACACAAACCTTGAAGGTGGAGGGTTTTAACTTCAAAAACTGTTTTATTTTTACAATATAAACAAATAGCTATATGAAAAATAGACAACTGTGTCTGAAACAGAGCAATCGTATTAGAAACAGAATAGCTTTATAGAAATCCATTTAATAGCCAATAAAATTTTACTCTAAAAAATTAGTTAAGTGAGAAAACCAGAAAAATAATGATTTTGGGTAATCTCCTCTTAATATTTCATTATACAAAAGCTTTTAGAAAATTTTTTGATAGTGAAAATAGATTTGTACTTATATTATTTACTCTCCATCATATATTAATTTCCTAAGACTCAATATAATACTCATCAAAATAACTCTTCAACAAACTCTGTGGTCTTCAAAAAAAAGTTTTGAAAGTAGAACATATTTTCTTCAATAGTTCTCCATCAATAATTTCTACATAAAATAATTTTAGCACAAAAATAACATATAAATTTATTTGATTTATATAATCATCAAAATCTTGAGATAAAATTTATATTAAATCAAGAAAGATGCAGCAATTTAAAGAGCAATGCCTCCTAAATATATAAATAATGTATACTTAAAATTATTCAACTCGTGAAACATAAATATGACCAATTCAGTGCATTATAGTTTTAAACCCACAAAATTAAATTGATCAAGTTGAATTAGATTCGAACCGGACATGTGTAGCTTTGAATATAGGAACACAATAGTAATTTTTGAAAAAAGAAAAAAAAAACATTGTTGTAAACTCGATTTTTTCGAAACGACATTAAATTGATATCTAAAGAAACATTGTTGTAAACTCATCCTATGATCCTAAGGCTAGTTGTGTTGCGTGTCCAACTTCCCCAAAAACGTGGAGAAAAACAAAAGAGTCAAATAAGGAAGACATGTTTGCTTATAAGGTACCTCTTTAACCATAATAAAGCGCCTTTGGAACTTTTTAAGCTATTGTCCTTAAGCTTAAGCATGCATGCATGCATCTTTCACCAGTCTATCCTAATTACTACTGCTAATTACTATTCCACCCCCCCAACATTCAAGTTTCTGTCGGTAGCATGTTTTGTGAAGAAGAGATGTAACATTAGAAGATTCCATCCATCAAAAATTTTATTGGAGAATAGAATAGATAGATAAATTACATATGAATATGAGAGAAATGCTCGTAGAAAAATAGAAAGATCATATTGGCACCAATAAACATTCAAAATGATATAAACTAAAATATCTCAGGTTCGGTTCGATGAGCTACAATTGAATATAAAATAATGAATTAAATATATTTTTAGTATTAAAATTATATTTTATTATTTTATGTTACATTAAAAATATTTATAATTACACTATATTCTACTACTATTTATTAAACTTGAGCATAATATATAAAATAATTATATCATTTGCATGAACTGTTCCAATTCCCCGAATCAAACCCTGATTTTGCTGTACTTAAAAACACGTTTTAAATTTAAAGAAACATAAACAAAAACAAACACATTTTGTCTGAGGTGAAATGAAGGCGACAAAAGATCATAAAAGAAATCGAATTATTACATGTTAAAAAATGAGGATATATTTTGGATTCTTTGCACCGGCAGCGCATGTTAGTGGTGGGCTCTGCCACCATTGCAAACTCTCTCACATTTCGTATTAAAAGTAAATTATTATTTTACCAATTTAATAAATTAGTTGAATTTTAATCTATACAAGAATAATAATATTTTTTGTTTCTCAAAATAAAACAAAATTAATTTTTTATTTCTTCCTTTTCAATTTTTTCCTCTACCAATATTTCTCTCGCTCTCTCCATTACACACGCTTCATTTACTCTTCTTAATTCTCAGTTTTCTACGGTAAAGACATCGGAATCCAACTGAATGTTGCCTGTTCGAAAGATCCAAAAAATGATTTCTGTCAAGAACTCTTTCTGTTTTTCATTTTCCATATAGATGAAAATTTTCATAATGGAAAAAACAATTAGAGAAAAAAATGGAGATTTTGGAACGTCTAGTTCATATTTTTCTTCTATTTCTTGTGTTTTCTTCTTAGATCTTGATCTAGTTATGTTTTCTTTGAGTAAATATCAAATTTAGTAATGTTGATCTCCACTTTTTTACATGGAGATTCTCCATCCTTTAACCAGATTAAAGGTTGGAGTTGCATTTGAATTCTAATTTTAAACTCATTTTAGTGTTTAGATGTTCCTCCTTCCCGAGTTTGAATTTTTTTATTGTTTCATACTAAATGCAAGATCTCTTACAATTATGAATTGGGGTGTAGACGAGTTGAGTCAGGCTGGAAGCTCAACTTAATACTTGACTTCACTCGAAAAGTTTCAAAGCTCAAGCCCCACTCAAGTCTTGATCTCAAATAAGTTTAAATTGTATATTTTGTAATGTATATATAAAAATTCAATTGGACATATCATTAGACTTAAGCTTTATTTATTTGCTAACGACGAGCTCAAGTTCAATTTGAATCGAACTTTTTCAATTTTTTATTAAGCAAAGTTCAGATATGTCGTGTGTCAATTCAAATCGACTCATTTACACCCCTGAGTAAGGCTAATAAGAACTTAAGAGGACCCTATGCAAGGTATATTAATATTCTCTCTTACTATTGGTTTTTGGGCATAAAATTGGCCATATCACTCATTGCCCATGTTAGACACAGCCAAGCTTTTTGTTCTTTCTTTCACAATTAGATTGCTGGGTTGGATAGAAAAATAATAATAATAATAATAATAATAATAACAATCCTTCATTTAATGTAAATTAATTTAAAATATAAAAAAATTCATTTATAGATGATAGAGACACGTCAACCAAATGAACGCATCCATTCATACACAAGCTATGAATGCTTATACACAACAATGCTAAGAAAGCTTACTTCTGTTTCTGTTTCGTATACTCATTTGACTCTAAAGCTTAGTTAAATGTACTTGGAAACCATGGCACTAAAGCTTGTCACAACCAACCAATCAAGCAATCCAAGAGCATATTCAGAAGGTAAAAACAATCGAGGCAAGAAACTAAATAATGATCAGTGATCATATGAGCCGTGAACGTTACATTTAAATATATACATATACATTAATTTCCTTTGGCCTCAAAAGCCAGTAGAATGTGTACTTTGTATACAGCTAATTAGTAGGAAGAAAATCCTGACATTTTGTCATCTTCGAATACAAATGATATATGCAATACATGACAATGCAAAGACCACAACTGGTTCAAAAAATGCCAGAAGGTGAAGAAGCCAAAACTAGCTATTTCGATGAATATTTATTACCTCCACTGCACCTCCACCCTATGGGCAAAAGAAGAGATTTGGTGTGATGTTAGCATTTAGAGTGAGTGGTCAAGTGAGATCAGTTCTACACACGTGTTGTCAGGTTGCTGGTAGTCGGTAAACGATTTAGTTGTATTATGTGCGTTCTCATACTACAGTCCTTAACCTGTAAATAGCCGATTATAAGTTTTATGAGTACAAGAGGAAAATAAAAATTGCCAATGATAGAAAAGGAAAAGTTTTACCTGCATGCCTGCTAATCCGGACAAGAAATCTTTACATTGTTCAAGCAAAAATTTTTCTTTCGCAGTCACATTCACAAGTTCAGCCATCAAAGAATTGATTTCCTCCACCTGTGGATGATAAATAGTTTTAGACATTTAAAATAAGCTTTTATAATCCAGAAGAAAGATCAAATGATTTAAAACCAATCCTTTTGAAGCAAGATAATTCTTGCGATTGCATGTTATGGTTTTGTGCAATTTAGCAGGGCCAAATAGTTCACAAATTAGCTTATCTATAGGCAACAAGGACAATTATACAAGAATCTTATCAAATGGAACACAGAACTAGATGTCCCAACAGTCATTCTCTAGGCAACAAACAAATATAAAAGATATGAAAACTCGATGCTTATTTCCATGAATAGATTTTCAGTGTATTAGCATGTTTATACTCGATTAAATTATGAAGTATTTCAGATTTGGACTGCTATAGCCAATCAAACAAGGTTAACTGGGAAAGATAGGAAATAAATCCAAGCAACTCATGAATGGATGTCAAAACTGGATGAGTTTTAATAACATCCTCACGGTTTTCAAATCTGAGATATGGGTTAACGAGGAAGAGAATTGATCGCCAGCATGAGTAAATCCTTGAAAGTAGAGATGGTCAACTTGGTCAAAGTTACCAGCAAACATCAAGAGGTTTTAACTTCACCATTGACTGCAGATATGCTGCTAACATAATGATAATATATACTTTCGCATTCAACCGATTTAAATCTGACATGCAAAAGATAATTTTCTTTCTTTTTTCTCCCTTGTCTTTGTCTATCAATTCTCTTCCCCTCCCCTCCCTTTTTCTCTCTCTCTCTATCTCTCTCTCTTAACTTTCAGGCCCACACATCCAAAAGATCATACACATTCCAACTTTCACTACGCCATCCAAAACATAGCCAAAGAAGTAAAGGAAACTTTTATAGAAACAGTGAAAGAATTGAAATTATGACCACTTCATATAATATATATTGAGATTATAAGCACTTCATATTGTTGTTACTCAGATAAATTTTACATCTAGAGAAATTGCACAAAAAACTTGGAAATACCCTAAACATTTTAGTTTTTAATTGGATCATAAAGATTTCATTTACATTTTTATGGTGGAGATGGAGATGGGATAGTTTTTCTCAACCCAGTGTTATTTTCTTCAGGAAGTAAGTATATGGGTGGTCCTTGCAGTGTGAATTGGTGAGTTAAAATTTTGCTACAGGCCCAAAGTTAAAACTTAAAACTTGTAGCAGTGATTGACACTTGAAAATTTTATTATTTGCAAAGTTTTCTCATTATAGCAGACCGAAAAGGATATAATGCAGATAAGCTATGGCAATGACTTCAGTTAAAAAGTGCATACAAATATCAAATAAAACCCCCTTTCTGAACTATTGGAAATTTTATCAACCACAGTACTACTCCTATATATTCCCTTACCAGCAGACAATATTGATGGCCCTTTCAATGTTTCCTTTTTTTGTATTGACTAAATTAGAAGTTTTTAATGAAGTCCTAATACTTTTTAAAAATTAAACTGTTAGTCCCAAATTGTCAAGTGATAAAAATCTTAGCAAACTAATGCTATGTGAAAACACAACTGTAATCAGTTAAAGGAATCATTTTAAAGGGAAAAAAACACCTCAAGAAAAAAAAGACAAATTTTCACCTTTTTCTCTACCAAATATAATTTTAGAGAGTGAGAGAGAGAGAGAATCACCCATAAGGAACCATCCTGCTCACAAAGCAAAATCGTCCCTCGATTTTTTTTCCCTTCTTTTCATCCACATGTTTGTTTCAATTATTTGTTTACTTGCTTATTTAATCAATCCATCCTAATTATTATTGCCACTATATGCACTGATTGAAAGAATTCCAATTTGGCATCCACATGGAATTAGTTAACAGAAGTTCATACTAATTAACCATTTAGGACTAGTTGTTTGAGTTTTAAAAAGCATTAGTAATTGATTGCATTGGTAGAGATGGCAAACAGATTGGGCCCTGTAGGGTGGACATGGGTCAGTTACTTCAAGTTACAATCATGTTGGGTCTTGTGTTGTGCTGTGAATAATTCCATTTCTTTTACGTTTGTTGCTGATACACAAAAACATTGATAAATATGTACTCGGTTCAGTTCATGGCATTCTCAATAATTATAATTGAGTTTTCAAGGATTAGTTACCTTTGATGATAGCAAGCATACAGAGGAAGCCATTGCTTGCATCACATCAACCGCTGAACTAACTGCATCCTTCAGATTCTGAACATCAGCCTATAATTTAAGAGAATTGAATTGTCAACTTCCATTTATTAAGCTTTAAGCTTTCAAAATGCCAGCAACTACCTAAAAAGATTAGAAATAAGAGCACATACTATTGCTTTTCCAACAATTGGAAGACGAAGAGTACTGGCTTTCAAAGCTTCAGTTGCTCCTTCCAAAGAGGTCAAGTGATCTCTATCCAGAAAAGACCATTCCTCTAAATATGCAATCTAAGTGCACCGAATAAAGCATGCTTCAGCCATTTAAAAAAGATAAGGAAGAAGAAGAAGAAGAAGAAGAAGATAGAGCCACAAACCCAGCATAAAAGAAATATAAACATACATCTGGTTGTGTATAACTGCAGCAAATAACATCTAAGTTATCATGATCAACAGTGCAGCACAATCAACATGATTATTCCAAAACAAAACTAGCAAGTAGCTTTTGGACATGGCATTGAAGATCCATTCACATGGGAACAACAGAATGAACTTTTATTACAAACTATTCAAGAAATGATTGAGAAACCCAAGCCCATAGCTCTACAGGCATCTAAAATTTAACTGCAAAACAGAAAAACTACTTCTAGAGCAAACCCGTACTGGCTAGAGATAAAACTTCCACCCATCAAAAACAAATTTTGACCACTGCAAGGCATTTGAAGGCACAAATCGAAATTGCCAGCAAACAATACAATCAACATGTATGTCGCTGGAAATTTATGAATATAATAACCTTCAAAGAGAAAAAAAGAACCAAGAGTAAAATTTGCAATTAAATTCAACATATCTGAGGGAAATTGACCACTGTAAGGGCTTTCTAAAGTCAAAGTTTAACAGGAAGAAATTCCCATGGCCATGAATTTTATGGCCATGAATTTTACAGACTAAATTGATTTTATGGTTTCAGCTAGGGGTAAGCATTTGGTGTGGTCAATTCGATTAATTCAGCTAATTCAATTCGGTGAATAAATGTTCAGTTAAAGAAAATTAGATTTTCAGGGTTCGATTAAAAGTTAACCGAATTAATCAAATTAACAAACTTCCAAAACTACGTCGCTTTGATTAAGTAGATAATAAAATAAACCATTAAAAATATTTCAATTTTTATTTTGATTAAATAGTGATTAATAATTTCGGTTAATTTTTATTTCGGTTGAATTCCGTTAATCACAAATTTCGATCGGTTAATTAAGTTTTTTTTTTCTTTTTTTAACTTCCGAGCAGTTAATGATCATAATTAATTTGGCAAAACTATGCAGTTCAATTCCGTTAAAAAATTAGTTTGGTTAAATAAAAAAAAAAATATCAGTTAATTTATTTTGGTTAAAAATGTTTACTCGAATTGGCCGAATGCTTGCCCCTAGTTTCAGCTTAAAAGTTCAGTAGCTGCAAGAACTGGAACTTGATCTAAAAAACAAACATTAACATATGTTAAACTTAGTGAAACACTCACCACCATTACAGTGTTGCACTCCTCTCCAACATTTTGTCTACAAAATGTAGCTTCCACATTTGAAAATGGATAAATTGTTTACAGAAATATCTGGTAAATCTCTGTCATCTTAACAGTTTCCAATTTTTATCTAACCATGTAAAAGTTAAGGTTCACTCCATTTCTTGTAAAGAAAACAGACAGGTCAGAGCAGCTAATGTAAGAAGTGTGTTGTGATTGTTGCAAAGATCTAATCAGGAAAAAAATCACAGGTTTCCTTCCAGGGATTAATGTGTAAAACTATTCTTTTTTGGGAAATATCTTCAACAATGACACGGATTGTGTGTGTCTAAACGATAAGAAAATCAGTAATTCTAGCTGCCAAATTTCCATTTATCAAGGATGACAACAAGAATTCAGCAAACAGGAGTCAGTAAAGTTCAGGAAAACAAACTTGCTAAATTCAAATGCTAGCATGGTATTGTGATGCACGTCATATTATCATGCACTTTGATGCAAGCAAATAAAGCATATGTTCAGACAGAAAAAATGAAGACTAGCTGACAGTTGCAGGTCATGAATGTGACATTCTATGTGGTAAAGCACAAATATGCATATGGATACAAGAGTCAGAATACCATAATCAAGCATTTTCTCCATGGCAGCATTAGACAACTATCAGTTCCAGGTATGCAAAACCAAGGCCTTGGTTACTTTGTTATTCTGGTCTTCACATGAATTCTAGGTCCAACTCTTTAAGTCTTTTGGACATCAATTATCATGTTCCTTGTGAAGTAATAAAAGAATCCAAAGTTCAAGTTGGCCCTAAAATTTTGTTCTCCCATCTCTCTTCTCTCTAACTAGCATGGGACTTAAGGCTTATTAGAATTGAGTTATATCTCTCAGAGAAAGAGAAGGAGAGAGGATCAACTATGGCAGGCAAAAGCTAATGAGTCTTTCAAATTTGCCACACTTGAAGGAGTAGAATTCATGTTATTCAGATCTAATTTTATACATTTTGAAGCCTTAATATGGGTGGGTGCCTCTCTCAAAGTATTCACTTTCATGCTGGACAGTTGCAGACTCGAAAGTTAGAGTACTCTATTTTTTTTTTCCTTCCCTCTTTTGGGTCTCATCCTCGGGAATTCCCCAATATGCTTCCCCTGTACTTAAGTGGCATTACCTTGGTGACTTTTTACAGTACATTTTCATCTCCAAGAGTATAAACAAACATGCCAGAACCACTCCTGAGTCCACCTGTTTAATGAATGAGAGAGGAAATAGCTACAGATTCATTTTTGACTCGTGTACATTTGATGCTCTTTTACCAGGAGGAAAAGAATAGGAATTATTTTAATTCTTTCTTCAAGACAATCCACTTAACATAGGATTTCCATCATGTATTTTTGTCAGACATTTGCAAACTATTTCACAGAACTTCAAAGCAAATAGTCTCCTTAGACCCAATGATATAAGGAATGCCATGACAAAGTCAATAATTCATTAGGTTATGGCATTTACAAAAAAATAAAAAAATTAATGGCCCCAAAACTAGAAAAAAAGCCAATACAGTATGCAAGTAAACTTTAGCTAAAGCAACTAATTCATACTTCAACCACCACACAACAGGTATGGTTTCACTTTTCCATGCATTATTATACCAAGACTTTCTCCACAAGTAGATGTGGGTGATTTCAAAAAAAATTCCGGATTTATGTTTTAAGATAACTGTATAAGTTCAAAATTTTTCCATGACTCATCATATTTGAACCACGAGATTTAAGCTCAAGATAAAATCAAAGAAGGTAAGAGATAATGGAATAACATTCCACAGGGTTCACAATAAATTCTAACCAGATTCAATAATTTAAAAAAAAAATAGAAAAGAGTCACTAAGTCTTACTTGTCCCTTGAGGATAGAAGTTAGCTTCAACTTTTGTCTCAGCAACAGTAACTTGATTCTTTTAAGAATGACAGAATGCCGTAGTTCTGAGATTGTTACCCATGCATTCCATAAAATTTTCTGGTACAAAGAATAACATAGACTTTAAAAATCACAAGATGGTCCATTGTTTATATCCTTAACAGTTTTAGCAACCATGTAATACACTATAGCTACTATAGAAGCTAGCACAAACAACATTTTCTGTAAACAGTAAGAGCAAGCAAATACAAACACCACCCTCAACCGTTTTCTCAAATTATAAACAATGCCATTACATCATAAACACAAGAAAACATCTTTGATGAATAGCAAAAATAGAGGATAAGTATTGAGATAGCTGGTGGAACTGCCTCTGAAAAACCGTAAGATCAGGTTGCTGACTTACTTAGAACAATAAGGGGACTGCTTAGGCCTTTCTTTCTTCCTTTTTTTTTCAGTTTTTTGTTACCAGAAATTTATCTTAAAACTCAAACAAGAAAAAGCTTTTCGCAGGAAATTTTCATGTTTGGATAAACTTCTGTTTCTCACATTTTCTCTAAATGAATGACTTTTGGAGATGCTGAAAGCAAACTTTTCATGTTCTGTGCAATTGAATATTATGACAAAAAAGTTCAGGAAATTGTTTTCAGAAACAGAAAGGAGAATTAGTTTGCAACATAAGGGATATTTTCTTCAGAACCAAAAACAAGCTTTTAGAAACTGGCCCAGCCTAAACACGCCCTTACTTCCCTAGATTGCTTGGTTGAGCCTCAAACAAATAAGCCCAACAATTGATCAGTAGAACTAAAATGATGAACACAAAGGCAAATTAAATTATTACATGATTGAAAACAATTTCTGAACCTGAAATAGCTACTAAAAGACTAATTGGCCGAAATTTTGCTTCCCAACTAAATTAACATTAATTAGCATCATATTGACTATATAAACCAATTTTAAGTGCTATTCTGAAGCACATACAGCATCCTTAAGGACCCTGGAAATTCCAATCTGGCTTTTGCTTAAATTGGGCAAAGGAAAATACATTGTTTAGCAAAAAGAGTAACGTAAAGGAAAAGGAGGAGTCTTTGAAAGAAATTTTTTATTATCAATCAACTTTGATTTGAAATAACAAAAAAATGATGAGCAATCCCTGTCCCTTTTATTGCTAAAGTGGATATCCAAGTGAATAGCTAAACAGCATTCCTATTTCTGTTCTAAAGCAGAGATTCCAATCTAAAATCCAAATAGAAAAGGGAACGATATGGAGGAGTTTGAATGTTTCTTGAGCTTGAAGAAAGCATAAGGGTGTCTAGAATCTAGAACATCGATCCAGCCACCAGAACTAAATAGTTCACTTTCATCAGGGTAGTTTATGAAACTAAACCACATACCCCAAATAAGAGAGTTTATATCCATATTCGAGATGTCTTCATAATAATGCAGCTGTAGCATGATGTCAACAAATTGGACGGCAAAATCGTGTGGAATACTAGAACATAAACTTTATTGTCATGCAGCCAAATGAAGTCTTGATTCTCAATCTCTTTACCTTCCTGACAATAATAAAAATTGCCTAAACTTGTACTGAGACCTCTCCACATACCAATTCTCAAAAAATTGTAGACATCTTTATGAAATTTGTAGTTTTGATGTTATTGCGATTACATGCAATTCTTAGTTTGATATTCCAAGGAATCAACAGCATACCAAATATGCTGATATTGTATTTAAGCAATCAATGAACATTAACCAAAGAAAGAAGAATTTCATCGCACGAGAATGAACATGCAATATGATTTCATATGTTCCTTAAAGTATAGCATTACATTTCTGAGCTAATTGAAGTTGCACCAAGTAGGATAAATAAAGCGTTGTTTGATAACACAAACATACCAAAGTTTACGGATAAGAAAGCAAAATCATTAACTGAAAACAATGAACTGCTTTTAACCTATATTACCATACCTCTGCACTTAGTCTCTGCACCATGAAGGTAGAATCTGCCCTTGCATTTACAAACCGCCATTGCAAGTAACGGTTATACAGAAGCCTTAACATATGTGCATCAAAAATTCGATCCTCGCCCATCTTCCCTCTCTTTAAATCAACAGAGAAACTAAGAATTGAAGGCACGCTACCCGAATGACTCGTCGGCCTCACTCGCAAAGGACTAGAAATCCCTCTTGATGGAGAGCAAGTTGAAGGTGTCCAAAGCTTGCAAGGTGAAGCAGGCCTAGCGGCCCCCCTAATAGGTGAAGCAATTGTTCTAGGAGACGCCAAGGGACCATCACTACTAAATCTTTTTGATTGAATACTCTTTGATGAAATGCTCGTTCTTGAACTAGGACTATTAGATAATGGTGAACCCGGATCCTGCAACCGCCTCAACCTACTATTAGTTTCTTGCCAAAACCTTGCAGAAACAGCAATGCCACGAGGCCCACCTTTTCCTTTCGAAATCCCACCACCAAATTCATGCAATCCTGAAGTGCTACCAGAGGAAACGCTATCACTATCAGATGCAGTGAGATCACCAGTAACGGAAGACTCATTTACCGAATTAGCATCTGGGTTTTGTTTAGCATTGGTTAAATCCAAGCTCAACCTCCTCTCATCAACTATCATAGATTGTTGCAATGACTTAACGATCAATAACCCAGATCCCATAGTCCTCTTATCTGCACTACTACAATCAAAACTCCTAGACAACAATGGATTTCTCTCACTAGAACACAAATTCCCTTCTCTACTCCTTCCAGGCCACCTATGCTGATCCAAAGGCCTCGAATTCTCTCCTTGATCTCTCACAGGAGTCGCTTTCCTCCTCTCCGGCGTGGCCTTTCTACCCATATTAGGCGATGTGACAGCCTTAGCCTTACTAATCGGAAGCGAAAAAGCTTCCCCTTGAAAAGACACTGATAAACTCCTGGTAGATGTTATCAACATCCTTGTTGCAGCAGACATTTCAGTAGCATTGCCTTGTTTAGCTTCTGGATTCGGTGTCAGTGGCCTCGCTGCCACTGGCCGCCTCCTATCTACAGATTGAGATCTTTTAGGACCCGAAAAAGAAGGCGGTGTGTTTGCAGGCCCAGAATTAGTAGGCCGCGAAAGTGAAGGTGAAGCAAATCGCTTAGAAAACGAAGATGATGTTGAGGAAGAACTTGTACTGGTAGTAGTAGTACAAGTAGTAGTAGTTGTTGTTGTTGTTGTAGAAGAGGAAGGAGAAAGAGAAAGATATCGAGAAGGGACTTGTTTTCCCCTGGGTTTTCTCGTTTGAACACGACCCCCATTGTTATTTTGCTCTTTCTCTGAAGGTAACAATGGAGGTCTAGTTAGATTAGGGGTTTTATTAGTAGAAGTAGCTGCTTGAGAAATAGCAGCCACCATTATGTGACGAAAAAGAGTTCTGCTTCTTTGTTTCCCTCACATTTCCTCATGAAATCAAAGTCTGGGTTTTACAGGTTTCATGGCTACAAGCTGCAAAACAAGAAAAATTAGGTTTCTTTTCAACAAATTGAGCAAGACGTGAAAAACCCACAGATTGTTTTTGATGGATTCTGCATTTTGACGGCAAATCCTCCTTGGGTTTACAGAGAACGAAACAGTAGTAGGTAAAAGAGGTGAGATTTGTGAGAGAGAAGAGAGTCACAGGTATGGGGTTTCGTTGTTTTTGGAGTTTTTGGTTACGGTGAATCTTTGGAGAGACGTTATATGTTAATTTTTAAATTAAATTAATTAATAAAGACATTTTTAGTTCTTATAAGACTTTCAATTATGGTTAGGGTATGGTTTTCTTTCTTGTTTTTGGTCTACTTGTACTTAAAAATATGGTTATTGGTATAATATGATTTAGAGAGATTGTGATAGTGATGATGGTGCAAATTAGCTAAGCATAATTTTTTTTATTTGATTAATAATTTAATAATCTTTGCTTTTCACCAAGTTATAAGTACATCAATTATGATCTGTGTTCTTTTTTAGCTGAATTATTATAATTCACTATGAACATTAAACAACTATGAAACGGTAGATCATTTTAGGAATGGTAATAATTGGTGAATTTGAATTTTTACTATTTTCTTTTATGCTTTATTCAAAAATATATATATTTTTGTAAGATTTTAATTTGTGAAGAAAAATATTATTGGTTGTTGAATAAAATGTATAAGGATAATGGTAATTATATAAATATATATAATCTTTTATTTTCTTTTATTTACTAGTTAAAATTTGTAGTAAACTAATTTTACAATTATCAACTTCTTTACTTAAATTATTTTCATATAAACTAATATAACAAAAAAAAGATATATTTATTATAGAAAAAACAAATTTGAGTTTTTCGAAATAAGAGAATATTAAAAGCAAAAGAAGTGAAGCGAAGTGATAATAAAAAGTAAGAGGTATGAGCTACAATTGATAAATACGATAACTATAAATTAAAATTAGGGTTAAAAAATTAGAGAAAAAATAGAGAGTAATTTATTTTTTTTGCTCGGCTTGTAAGATGATATGCTATTTCTGTTGGTTGTTGGTTGTCTCCATATTTAAAGTTCTTTTGTTCTTTTTTTTTTTAGTAATTCCTTCTTTTGTGAGGATTTATTATTAAATAAAATTATAATATTTAATTTTATCTACACGAAGACTTTAAATCTTTATTTGCAAGTGTGAATTTTCGATTGATAGAATTTAATAGTACAGTCTATTCTTCTATTGATACTGTTGAAGGATTGCGTCGGAAACTCATTTATAGTTATCGTATGTGGTAAATTATTAAAAAAATAATCTAATTATAGAATATTCAAAAAAATTATTATTTTAACGTCTAAATCAATTAATGGAGTTGCCATAAAGATTTATATATTTGTTAATATTTTGGAGCAAGCAAATGCTACGTAATTCAAGCAGTAAGAGTGATGTTTTGATATCAGATCCTTATATAACAAAACATTAAATAACATTAAATATTATGTTCGTAGTTCACCTATCTTTTTATTTGTAAGAAATTAAATATTATAATAACATTATGATTTATATAAATTTGAGATTAAATAATAAATAACATTGAAGTAATACAACATAAAACTGTTTTCTCTAGGCCATTTGTTATCTTAACCTTGTTTAATTTAATATAATATATTTCAGTGATAAATAGCTTATCAGTAAATATTTTAAAATCTTTGTATTAACATTTGAAATTTATTTTTTAAAAATGTTATAAAATATAAGATTTAGAGAATATATATAAAAATATAATAGATAGAAGAAGAGAAAGCAGAGAGAAATTGATGTAGTATTACTAATCTTGGTTACATAATTCATAGGATTTAAGGGCTATTTATAGGGTACCAAATGATATATTTAAAAGGCACAACTTTATACTAAAATATATAACCCTTCTTCTGATATAACCCTTTATTCTAAAAGATATAACCATTTATTTCAAAAAACATAATTTTTGGATAAATAAATAATTATTTAAATAAACTTATGGACATCTATTATATTATATAGTTTCATAACAAAGAACATTTAAAATAAAAAAAAATTGGGGAAAAGGTATTAATATATATAAATAATTATTCATTTTCTTTAATTACTCTTTAATTCCAACTCTGATTAGATAATTACTATCATTACCAAAACATAAAATTAATTATTTTCCAATATATTTCTAAATTTTGTGAGGCAACTTTTGGTCCCAACACTTTCACATGAATGAAATCTGGTGTATAATTATTGACTAATTGATAATTTATTAACTTAATTAAGTTTTGAAATGAAATTTTCCAATAATAATGAAGATGATTAAACAGTAGTACAGATACGAATCTAGCTAAAAAAGAAATTAAGCAGCTGAAATAAATAAAAATATCTGACACAAATGGTTACCATGACAGAGTATCTCACATATCATTTTGGCATTTTCCTATCCATTTTATTATTACTTCTTTGTTTTTAAATTGAGCAAAATGGTTTTATAAAAATATAAAATAATTTTTATAAAATTACTGGAAAATTTATAATGAGTTCTAAATTGTTAAAGCCATATGTTTAATTAAAGTAAAATTGATAAACTATGGAAATTTCCTTTTTCTTTCTTGAAGTATCGGTGGATTTAGGGATGTACTGATGGAGTATTCCCTTTTATCTCTCAATTTATCGAATTGATTGATTTACAATATAAGGACTTTAAAACGATGTTGTTTTGAGAAAATCGATAAATAAAAAATTCTGAATTTTTTTGAGTGCTTTACCGATTCATTTACCGTGTACTGAATTTTGTTTAAAAATTTTACCAATTCAACCCGCCATTTTTATCGAATAATCTCAATTCGAATTGATAAATCGGTAATTATCGAAGTTCGTTTGCCCGTAATTTTGAAAACAAAGGGATAGAAAAAGTTGGAAGCCAATGCTAAAGCTTTCATGAGATGATTAACTATTGCATAAACTAGTAATTAAAAAAGATTAGGCATATGATAAAAAAGAAAACAACACTCAAAGAAAAATGAAATAAAGAGAAAGAGAGAGTACCTGAAGAGGACATGAATGAGCTAATTAACCTTCATGAAAAGGGCTTTCAAGCAGAAACAGAAAGGGGGGCTTTGATGGTGTCATCTATTGCAAATGCAATCCCAAAACTTAACTTTAATAGAAATTCATATAAAAGAGAGACAAAAATATTGCCTTGTGATTTTTGCAAGCTAAGCTATTACTCATTTCTTAATTAATTAATTAATTATTAGTTGATTATATAAACAAGATGCAACATCTCAATCTCATCTATCCCTTGCTTTTAACGCATTTTTCTCTTATTATTATCATCATTATTAATTATTTGTAAGTGGGGAAATGTCACAAATAGTTAATTTATACCACGTTTTGAAAAAGTATTAAAATATAATTTTTTAGAAAAGAAAAAATAGCTCAATTTGTCGAGATTAACCCTATCAGATCGGCGTTTAACGAAGGTACAAGTAAGAGTGAGTAAATGGTAGATTTGATTCAAATTGAACCAAACTAAAGTGGACAATGGAAAACCAAAATTTTTAAAAATAAACTCGAGTCGACTATCGGTTTTAACCCTAACCAATTAATTAAAAATTAAAAATATTTCTCCACATGCCACTTGCCATCTAAGTTTTTATTTTTTTATTTATTTGTTTTTCAATATGATTATTTTACTGTGTTGTCTCAATCTTGCACAATTTTAGTTTTAACATAGAATTAGCCCTTCTAAGCTCTACAGCTTAACTAAAAAAGGTCAACTTTTCTTTTCTTTTCAATTTGGTGTATAGGTCCCTTCAAAGCCAAATATATAGAGTGTTCTACTTGAGAGTGAAATAACAAATGAAAGTCAACTGTAAAAAGCAATTAGAAAGGTACTGAGTCGTACGTCTGGTAGCTCTTCTTAATTATATATGTTTAATCATTAATTAAAATTACTAATCTTTATGTGGTTCTTACAAATTCAACCTTATAATAAATAAATCTTATTTAATAAAAAGGAATTTTGAATTATATGTCAAAAATTAATTATTAACGTGAAAAATTGTCGGGACTTTTAATTTTAATCTTTTTAAGTAAAAAATAATAAAAGAATGGATTGAAATTTTCATTCTTCATCGATCACGTTAGAGTATCAGTGAATGCACTCCGAAGAAATAAAGGGGTTTAGAGAAAAAGCTATCAGAAATATGACCATTTTTTAAACATTTTCGTGTAAAATTGGAACAAATTGCGAGCCAATTCAACTCATTTTGTCTAAAAATGACTTATATTTTGAGACATCTAAAGCTCTAATTTGTCAGTCTGTGGTCATAGAGAAACATAATTGAAAGCATTGAAGGCATGTGACTTAAGGAACACTCCATAGAACAAATTAGTTTAAAAGTAACATATCCACTAAGTAATGGTTGTTTAATTAGCATTATTAGTTAGCCCACTTTGAAAGTGATAGTAGTAATATACTTAGGAGTGTGATTATTTTTGTCTGTATCCATACCTTTCCAACATTGCTTCTGCTTTCCACTTCCCATTAAAAAAAAGGGGGAATGTGACTATTTGGTCCTTGGGTGGCTATAAAAAATTGCATTTCTGAGTGTACATTACCTTAGAATTTAAGGTTCAAAGGTAATTTGACAAGAAAATATTAGAAAAAAAAAAAATCAAGAAAGAACCTTCCCATATCAAACTATTAGACTTGTGATGGGTGAGCTGCATGTTCTAACATATGCTTTCCTTTGCATAATGCAAAAATTTGCCGTTTACATTTGCGTCAATTGTCTTATGGTATATTTTTTAAATTTGTGAAAGACGTAACATGACCTTACATTTTCACATTTTATTAATAATTATGTCACAGTTCCTAAAATAAATATAAAAATACCGAATCGTGATTAAATTCTTGTAAAATTATTTTGTTTTAGTGAGGGATATAATTATATCTACTTCATATTTTCATCTGTATTGTCTGAGTTGATATTGAAAAGAAAAATAACATTAAAATTTAAATAAATTTAATATATTCTTTAATCATAAAAGTATTAAAAGGCTAAACATTCGTTCCTACATTATCTTTTCCAACATCTATGATGCTTTTTTTGAAAAAAAAAAAGTTTCAATTGGGAAAATTCCTTGAAATAAATTATTAAATTATATTTGGTAACCTATAACGTAATATAATCAAGTTATAATAAAATATAATGTAATTAAACGCTTTTCTAATATATCAATAAGTAAATACTCGCTCTTTATTCTTTAGCAGGCCGATCCGGTTGGAGAAGAATTTAATTCAGATTTAGTGGGCATTGCTCAGATAATAACATGTCAAACATAATTTATTTGTCTTTTATAACATAACAACTCAGGGTTAAAAGCTAAAACTTTTTCTCCTTCAAAAATTTTCAATGCATTGAAAAAGGGAAAAGAAAAGGCAACACAAGGGTACAATCTAATTGGAGAGATGAAGCTAGCATTGATGGGAAATGGAGAAATACAATTCATTGATAGAGATAATTGAAAAGAAATGTGACAGCAGCAGAAAAAACTACCTTGAAGGAGAAGAAATAATAGTCAAGAAGGTTGGTGGAATAGATTATTGCAGCTGCTTTAGCAGGTTTTGTATTTATATTCTTTTTATGCAGATGACATTAGGTTTGTGAGGAAGGTTATTAAGGTAGTTTTGAAGCATTCATCAGTAGGTTTACTATTGTTAGACTAAATGTTGTCAACTTGAGTAATCCCTAGCTGCTAACTCAAAGCAAGCTATGCCTAACTCTTGTAGAATGTTGCCAATTCCAGAAATTTGAATTGGGCTTTATACTTATTTATTATTGCAATTGCAGTCCAACCATCTAAACTTATTCAATTTCATATAATATTAACACTAATTTTCTTAGAATTGTGTTCAAATTTTATATACAACAATGAATTTAGGTGGTTTGATTACAACTATTAAGACTGTGTTCGGTGGCAATTTTTAAAATTGCTTTTAGAGTTTTAATTATTAAAATGTTAAACTCCGTTTTTGTATAGTGTTCTGTAACGCAGTGTTTGAACTAATATTTTAAATATTAAGATATTATTTTATAAAAAATTAATTTTTATAACGTTTAATTTTAATATTCTATAAAAAGGTGTACAAACAGTTAAATTTCTAAAATGGCCATCCATTGCTAAGACAGTAAATTTTGTAGAACAGGTTCAGGAATAATCCGCGATGATTAGACAAACCTGCAATGATTAGGCAAACTATGGTCAAAAGCAAGCCTTTCACTTTCCAGTGGTTCCATGTCTGTTGCTGAAAAACCTGCGATGATTAGGTTAACCACTGCAACTAAAAAGGCTCTCTTTGGTTTCATTTCTTGCTTTTTGGCTTTTTAATTTTTCCTACAAAAATACTATAACAAATTAATAGTATTATATGCGAGAAAAATAAAATGCAATTATAATTATTTTATAATAAAAATTTCTATTTTTATAAAAAAATGGTTTAAAAATAACATAAAGAACACCAAAAGGGAAAACAAAAATTAAGTTTACATAATTAAAGCAGCTACAATGAATAGGAAAGCACATGAGGTGAAATGATAGCACACTCTAATGCGCCTAAAATAGAAGGAAATGCAAAACAGGAGATTTTTCATTTTAATCTTTGATTAGGCAATTAATTATTTTTTCCTGATATGTTGATTGTTGATGATGATGTACATGAGGTTTGTCATATGCAACCAATTATTAATATTTGCTATTTGGTTTTTTACCATTATAATTGTACATCTTTAAGTGGTGAATTTGGTTCACTTTTAAATTGGTTCTCTTAAATTTTTAATTAATAATTTGTATTTTAATTATATATTTTCTCCGTGAAGACGTTCACGCACTTTTTAGGTATGAATAATTTTGTTCTTATAAGTGATTTCCGCTAATTGTATTCTTGATCTTGTAGAAATTGTACGCTGACTTCAAACATGTTTTGGTGCTTCGGATCATTTTATTTACATTTTTCCAAAATAATTAGAAACCTTTATATGAATAGAATAAATTTTTATCTTTCGGAATGATAGAAATCTTTCTCTTTTCTTTTTTCTCATCTTCTTTAAGAATTTGAAATGAAAAATACATGCATTTATTCCACTTTGCAAATGGAACCAGAAGGAGAATTGATGTTATTTCCAGTAGTAACAAAGTATTGCTTAATTTATATACACTTTGATAGATTATGAAATGGGAACTGAAGGAAATATAAAGCCTGACTCGCTGAAATGTAAATGGAGCGAGTTCTCATGTGATGCAGGTTTAAAGCTATTTTTAAGCAACAGACTCTGATTTTATTTATAATTTATAAAGAAAGAAAAGTGATGAATCAACTATCGATAGCGATGCCATATGAAAATTTATAGTTACCATATAACAACTGTTACAAACTGGAGAAAAATCTTAGCAGGAAAAGCAATTAAACAGTAACATTTGATAAGAAATGGAATAGAATTGGCAAATGGCAAACCTATCTAAATAAGAAGAATTGCTTCAAATATAAGACAAAAACCAAGTTCAACGAATCATCATTCGGCCTTCAGGTCAATTTCAATACTCGTAATGTTTAACCTCTTATTGGTTCTTGCATCAGCTGGCTTCTTCCATATAATAGATGTTTCCAATTTTTGACATTCATATAATTATCTTTTTTTTTCAAGCAAAAACACCCTTATTGGTTGATTCAAATAAAGTTTCCAATTATTGGCTGCAACTCTTGTTGCTTTCTGATTCAAATGGTTTCCAATTATTGGTTTTGATTCAAATAGTTTTCAAATGTGAGGTGGTACTTTAGCCACTCTAATGGCCAGTGAAGTTCAAATTCAGAAAACTAGCGGCCACAAGTATTATTGATCATCTCTTACTCATTCTTCAACATGAATACTCATGTTACAAGCCATGATAGAAACAATCGCAAAGAATGAATACTGAAAATGCTGCAGCATCTAGGTCTATAGTAATTTAATGTCCATATTCCCATAAGGGAAAAAACTCAGAAAAAGTAATTCAACATCTACAGTCACCAGCATCATGTTATGAAATTGCAAACTAGTAGGTTAAAGCGCACGGTTAAACAACAAATATAAGAACATAGAATAACTGACAAGAATAGACTTAGGAAATTAATTATCCTCAATGACTAATTCCAAAACATTGTAATGGCAAAATATACTTCCCACAATCAATACAAGTTCCACATGACATAAACTAAATAAAACATTATACTAGTGTTCATGCAAAAAGGAACCACAAGTCCAATCATACTTGTCCATCACTCTTGTGGAACAGGTGCTCATCCTTTAACGATACTGCAATGCAAAGGAATGAATACAGAGAATGAGATCACAAGAATCAACTGCAGTTGAATCATGCATGCAAATTGATTAAAACAGTTGACAAATACCTTGATGAAGCCAATCTCCTTCGCATTGCTGCGGAAGCACTGTCTGCAACACATGAGCCCATACTTCCTGATCAGCCCATGAGGATTTCCACACACACGGCTAACATAACAAGAAAACATAAATCAGACTGCATGATTCTACGTTAAATATTTTCATCTTCTTAACTATACAAACACATTTAACAACTTGAAGCATGTCAAACAAATAATTCACTAAAATTATCAGACTTCATAAACTAAATTGAGTTCAAAGAATGGTCAAACATTAGCAGATAAATAACACCAGATGATAAGAGGTTATGTATAAGAAGCCTAACAATAATATCCTTTGACAAATATTGAATGAAGATAACAAAACCCTCCCTTTATACTATTTAGTCTAACTAGGCTCTTCAGAAAATTGCATCATATTGTCTAAATAGGTTTTGCATCAGAAAATTGAAATGTTTCGGTCTAAATGGAAGCAAAGGAATTCAACTTACAGGCTTAATCGTATTTAGATACAACTGGTTGCTATTATTTTCCCTCTTGGTTAGTCTCATTACCAACCCATAGGCTTCACACAGAGACATTATTGACCGATGGGCTTCACACACACAGAAATCAACCAAGTGTAGAATGATTATATTCTAATTTTTTATTATTACTCTAATCTATTACAATTTTAAGATAATACTAAAACAATACAACATCCTATTACAAATTAAAAAACATATACAAATCACCCCCGATTAAGCTCAAAAACATTATAAATAACACAGCCAACAACTAATAAATCATATAATCCAATAATCCAAAACAAGCATCTGAAAGCATCACAAAAAGGATAAACTTGTGGAAGCCCTCATCAAACAATCGCGGGAAATACAAAAATCACTACAAATCTACAGTTTCTTTAATTTTCCAGTGAAACAAACAGATACAGAAAAAGAAACAGAAACGAAGAAGAAAAAGGTTTTGTACCAGGCACGAGAACCAGGGCCGTAGTTCTTTGGGTGAGAATTCCAGACGTTTGAGTGCCCCATGACTAGATTGCAAGAATCAGACGATGCAGAGCAGTTGCAGAATGCTAAGGTTGAATTGTCACTGAAGAGCGAAGTACTTATAGGGCCGTCCAAAACCCTAGCATTCGACTTTATCTCGGGTCGGGTATACGAATATGGATCACTGAAAAGCGCAAGTACTGATATGGACGTCCAAAACCCTAGCATTCAACTTTGTTCGGGTCGGGCATTACGAATATTGAACGGGTAGACACTATACCGGTTACTATTCACAGTCGTGGTTAAATCACTAACGTTTGTTTGAGTAAAAAAAAAAATGTAAGAAGAGGTAAGATACTTTTATTTTCTCCTATTTTGCTTAGAAAAGGGAGACAATGACCGGTAAAAGTTTCTTTTTTTTTTCAAAAATTACTATTGTGTTCCTGTATTCAAAGCTGGTTATATCCAGTTCGGATCCAATTCAACTTGATCAATTTAATTTGATGGATTTAAAAGTATAATACACTAAATTAGTCATATTTATGATTCACGAGTTGGATAATTTTAAGTATACATTATTTATATATTTAGGAGGCATTGCTCTTTAAATTGCTGCATCTTTGTTGATTCAATATTAATTTTATCTCAAGATTTTGATGATTATATAAATCAAATAAATTTATATGTTATTTTTTTGCTAAAATTATTTTATATAGAAATTATTGATGGAGAATTATTGAAGAAAATATATTATACTTTCAAAACTTTTTTTTGAAGACCATACAGTTTGTTAAAGAATTATTTTGATTAGTATTATATCGTGTCTTAAGAAATTAATGTATGATAGAGAGTAAATAATATTATCAGTACAAATCTATTTTCTCTCTCAAAAAATTTTTTTAAATGCTTTTGTATAATGAAATATTAAGAGGAGATTACCCAAAATCATTGTTTTTCACGTTTTCTCACTTAACTGATTTTTTAGAGTAAAATTTTATTGGCCATCAAATGAGTTTCTGCAAAGCTATTCTGTTTCTAATATGATTGCTCTGTTTCAGACACAGTTGTCTATTTTTCATATAGCTATTTGTTTCTATTATAAAAATAAAACATTTTTAAAGTTAAAACCCTCCACCTTAAAGGTTTGTGTGTCTGAATTAAAACAAACTGATAAATTATTGAAATACACTTCATGCACTATCTCTTGTAGCCCATCATGTTTGAAATATTTAATTGCTTTATTTTACATCAATTGAAATAAAATTGTTATTTTCTTATAAAATCTATTCTCTCTCTCTCAAAAGCTAACATTGGAAAAGAGTGAAAAAATCATTGTTCATATTTCAAAATCTCTCTAAGCTCTCTCTCTTCAACTACCTTTATTTCTTTTTATCTTTATTCTTCAAAAGATATTTTACAAGTGAAAAAAAATTTGGTTTCAATATTTTTTGAAAAATAGTTATGCGTTTCACTTTCTATTCTTCTTATGCTTATAATTGCATTTCTCTGTCATATAAATCGTCGTAATCTGTTGTGGATTAGAGGACTTTAAACGTAATATATTTGTGTAATAGCTTGGTTGAGAAGTTATGGTAAAATAGGTTATCAAGCGACCTTCTTATGTGAAATTCTAATATTTTGATCTGAGTTTTCTGTTCTTTGCAAAACAAAAAGGGTAGAGGTTATTTAGAACTTCTGAAATCTAGTGGGTTAAGATTAAATTTAAGTGTTAAATCTATTTCTTTATAATTGTTTGTTTGTCTCTTTCCCTTAAAAAATATAATATAATGGAGGATTTTAAGATACGTCTTGAAGAGTGGATATAGGCAAGTTAGTGTCAAACCACTATAAATCTCTGTGTTTATTTTCTTTTATTTTCTGAAATTCTGCTTGATAATATTCTATTTACACAGCTGTTAATATTTTCAGAAATGTTGTTTAAGGTTCCGTTTGGAAACGTGAATAAGCTTTATTTTTATGGAATATTAGAACTCTAGATTTCTATATTATAATTGTACCAAGTTCTAATCTGTCATTTTATATTCAATATAATTTACAATTTGAATTATAATCAATTTTTTAATCTTACATAAATTTTGTGAAATAGTTCTAAATATAATAATTATTTTTCACAAAGTCGTTCTAATCCCACAGTATTTTTGTGAAGCAATTCTAAACACAATAACTTTACTCCACAGAGATGTTTTAATCTTGTAGAAGGCTTGTGAATCAATTCTAAAAGCAATAACTGTATTTTAAAAAGTCGTTTTAATCTTACGATAACTTTGTGAGAAAGTTCTAATCTAAATAATTTACTCGCACAAATGCTTTCTAATTTCACTGTAACAGAATTTTGATTTAGTATTTTAAACATCAAATTTTTTAAAAACCCAATTCACCCCTTCTGAATTGAATTATGCCATATATACACGGAACTCACAATCTTTCTTTAATATAAATTTGTTTTAAAATGTTGTTGTTGAAATATATTTTAGTTTCGAACTTACTTTATTATTATGTTATTAAGTATTTTCAATTTTATAGATTGTTATTTTTTATTAGAAAATTTAACTTTTTATTATTGTTGTTTATTATTATTAAAAAATTATTTTGGAATGTTGTTATTCGAATATATTTTTATTTATGAAAATGACTGTATAATTATATTATAAAATATATTTAATTTTTTTATTATTCACCTTTAATAATTATACTATATTTAAAATTAATTATATTATTTATCATTTATTTGTCTAGTAGATTTACGTTGAATTTATAGTCAATCCAAGATATTCACCCACCATCACACATTTAATAGGTTAGATTGGATCAAAAAATTTATTAATATGCATATACTCACAACCCTACTGATATGGTATTATGTCAAAATTAGTCATTTTATCTTCGTTTTTTTTAAATATTCTATTTTACTGCTAATATTTATTTTCATAATTTATTAGTCCTTCTATTTATTTTTGTCTTATGGACACTACATTTTTACAAAAGCCATAATATGCTATCCAAATTATAAAATTATACTTATTAAATATTATAACTTATAAAAATGATTTCATTTAACGCTTCATCTTATGAATTAAATTTGATCAAATACTTATTTGATAGTTAAAAATATAAAAATTGTTATTTGAAAAACTATACTAACAACATAAAATCAATAGTTTACATAAAAAAGATTCTTATAAATTGTTATTTCGCATGTGCAAAATTGTTGAATTTAATGGTACAATAGGTCTCTTACAACGTCTCATGTACCACAACCCACATGATTAAAATTGTAAATTTATGTAATTAGCCGTAATTTTTTCATACAATATTGGACCAAATTTCTTCAGATCCATCGCTGCCTGGCCCATTGGCCCGATCCAGTTGAAGTGTGTATACGTAGCGTAGATATGGTAAGTGAGACGACGCCGTTCCTATCCTCTGTAGCTGCCGCAGCTGAACATCATTTCAGAGAGTGTTTCAATGGCGAACGAAGCTTCTGGGTCTTCTTCTTCTCCTCCTCTGGTAAGAGAAAAAATAAAATTATACATATTGAGATTAGGTTCTAATTTTAAGAAATATAAAGGTTCGCGAATAATTCATGTGTAGAAACGGGGATTTGAAGAGGAAGATGAGTTTATGATACTAGGTTCGGAGTCGGGTTGGGTCGAGGCTCGAACATCTTGCGATCATTTGGGTTCTTTATCATCCGATCTCTCTCACATTCCAACTCCTGATACTTCTTGCTACAGGTTATCTTTTGCACTTCATGTTCTTCTTTTGAAATTCGTTTGTTTTTTCTGGCTATTTACTTGAATTAGACAGCATAATTGATCCGATAAGAGTTTAGGGCTTGATTTAGGCTTTGGTTGCTGAGGAAATAGAATAGAAATGAATTAGCTATTCTTAAGTTCATTTTGCAATTTGTATTTTTCTACAGAATTGCTATCCTACATTTGTATAAATTTAATTATTTAAACCAAAGTTGATATAACTATTTCAATGTATAGTAGCTGTATTTTTCTTTGCCTAATGCCCTTAACCATGTTTGGTATAAATGAATTCCACAAAATTTTATGGAATTTATGTAGAATTTCACAAATTCATGCTTGGTATAAATGAATTTGTTCATTCCACTTCAAAGAACTAAACATTATGAAATTCAACACAGTGAAATCAAATTTCATCATTTGCATATAGATTCTATATTTCTAGTTTTTTTATATCAAACAAGGGTTAAAGGTCTAATCTTTATGCTGCCAGGCTTTATTGGGTTTGCAGAATATGATAGAACAGAAATGAAAATTATTATCCTTTACTTGTGCATGTTATTTATGGTGTAGTTAATTTCCATTTGAGACCCAGTCAAAATAGTTATGTATCATGATCAATGAACTTCTATTCTGTATTTATGTTCTCGTATTTTTCTTCGTGTGTTGTTTTATTAACCAAACAGAATCCTGAATTTCTTTCTGGCAAACTAGATTCTATATTTTCGCTAATCCAAGGAACAACATATTTTCTCAGATGCCATCATCCGAATGAAAACTGGGTGTGCTTGTCATGTAAGGATGTACTTTGCAGTCGTTTTGTGAATAAACACATGCTACAGCATTATCAGCAAATGAACCATTGTGTTGCTCTCAGCTATAGGTATCTATTGAAAATCTCATTTCTCCTTTCGAAATTGATCTTTTTATTTTGGATTTGCAGGTTCGAGTTTATTAACTTCGTATTTGTTTTAATTTTGAAAAACAGTGATCTTTCAGTTTGGTGTTTTGCTTGTGATGCATATCTAGACGCCCAAGTGATTGTGCAGCTGAGACCTGTGTATGAGACTGCTTACATCTTGAAATTTGGCGAGGCACCTCCATTTCGCACGGTTGAATACTTACGAGATAGTCAATCATCTAACAATTAGCTTTATCAAATTGAAATTACAACCCGTTAGGGTTAGCTCAATTGGCTTGCCTCGCCTATGGCTAATTGCAGATGGAAGTTGTGGATATATCCAAAAACTCTCAAAAAAGAAAAGCTTTAACACATTACATTTGTGTTTTTTTTCATTTTTCTATAACATTTTACTTTCTTTTTAGGCTACTTTGTGGCTTGGAGAGGCCGAATTCGGATTATTCCCTGTTTCTGAAAACTTGAATCCAAAATGTGAAAATAGAAGCTTTGCTTGTATCTTGGTACGATAGGGTACATGATTGTTTTTGTTTGTGAATGATTTGATTTTCATGCCTTCTTTGCCTCTCAAACATCTATTGAAATATGCAAAAATGTCTGTACTTGTGGTTGTTCAAATGGCAAACTTCGTTTTAGTCACATTGGATTTCATACAATTGAATTAATGCAAAAAAATGAACTCTTTTTTTTTTTTCTCAAATCAAGCATGAAAGCATGAAATTTTCGAAGAATTCTACAAATTATACTAAAAAGGGTGAAGCTTTACTTTTAAAGATCTTCAGGAGGAATTATTTGACTACATGGTAATACAATGGCTCAGTTCGGTAATACCAATTGTTATAGTAGTTGTGTCCCTCGATCCCTCTAAAGACTAATATAAAAGTCATGTCTCTCAACCTCTATAAGTACTAACACGTATATCATACCATCCAAAATAACTCTAAATATCAGAAATGGTGTTCAAGTATAAAACACTAAACGGTAAATTACCAAAAATTTTATGCCAATTTTATAATTATTTACCTAACGCCAAATATAACTATATAGGGGCAAAAACGCAACGACAACATTTTGTTTCTGCTTGGCAATGGTAACTGCATAGCATGCATTTTTTTTCTCGCTTACAAGGTTTAAAAGATAATTCGTATAACTAGTGAAATCAAAGTTAGACCAATAAAATCGTTCATGTTTTCTACATTCATATACAAATAAACCAATAGACCATAACATGATTTTTTTTTTCCTATCCAATTTTTATATTCCATGCATAACCTGTGCTAAACTCCAGTAAAATTTGTAGTGGTTCCTTGAAGATCACATGCTCTCTGCTCACATTCTAGTTTGCCCCACCTTGCATCAACTCGCTCACAGGGAAATATCAGCTTGCCAAGGCTGTCAGAAATCACTCAAATGTTAACAAGACAATAAATAAATTTTGCTTAAGACAGTGAAACTGAGAGCTGTGTTACATATTAGAAATGCATGTGTATGTAAATTTTGGATGAAGTGGAGCGATGAAAACATATTAGACAGTAATTTTGCTTAAGACAGTGAAACTGAGAGCTGTCTTACATATTAGAAATGCATGTGTATGTAAATTTTGGATGAAGTGGAGCGATGAAAACATATAAACAAATCTAAATCTCTGTTAGATTCTATCATATAAAGAAAATTGCCAAAAGAAAAAGGAACAATTAGGGGTCAGTAATTTAACCATCCATTTGTACGATCAATTTGGATAAACAAGGTAAAAGCTGTAGTCAACTTTATTTGACCTAGTTATTGTGGTACGGAAACAAATTCTTATTCTTGTCCATGCAGTGTAAACCAAGTATAATTAACAACTTTAGGATTTGGTTTGATTACCATGAGCACCATCAACTTTAAACAATTACTTGGTTGTTCTCTGTTTTGTAAAACAAAACCATAAAATTCAGCAATTAAAACCTAAAAGCATTAGAATGCACCGGCAAAAACTGCAGGCTTACCTTCTGTTAACTATGTTATGAACATGGCATAACCATAATGAGAATTCAGTATGAGATCCAGCTTGTACAGGATTCACTCTGTGAAACATGTAAATGAAGCCATAAGCAATGGAAATAGTATAGGGAACTTGATAAACTATTAATATTTAATAATAACTTCACCTTTACATTCTGAATTTGTGATGGAGAAAATGAACACAAAGAATTGTCCACTGTAGTGGAGTACAGAGATAGAAGGAAATTTTGATTTCTCTTCACATTGTATTATTCTAAACTTCCTAGAGAAGGAGAATTGTGAACTTAGAACAGTCATCTTATGGATCATGCAAAATCAAGTGCAATTCATTTAAAGATATCTCAGTGTGCAACTCAACTAACTGTAATCTCAAGCTAGTCAATGTTGCTACTATAATTCTTTTTCTCCAATCTGCCTTTATTAAGAGTAAAAATTTATAAGAGATCCAGAAAGTGGCTCCTAATATTTTATCTAAAGCGCAACAAGAATTTTCTCTCATTCATGTGTGCAAGTGTCTTTGCTTTGCAAAAAGAATACTTGGTTTGCATTCCATTTACCAACAATCCTCTGAAACAACAGATCCAATGCACAACTCAGCAAAAGGGATGAGTGTAGAAGAATAAAGCATACCTCAAAACTTCCTTAAAGTGGTCTGCACATTCCCTGCAAGGATACATACGAGATAATATTGCCATCTGCACAATAAAGCAGTATAGACTGTCTTAGCTGGTTGATCTTAATGGTTGGGAAATCTAGTATTTCTCATTACTAATTGCCCTATCAGCAAGTAGGTGCAACATAACAGAAAGCTTGATACTGCACATGCCAAAGCTAAGAGAGTATCATACCAATTCCTTCACATCTTTCTTTTGTTGTCTGGTTGGATTTTCTGGATACTGGAATTGAACAAAATTGTTAAAAAGAAAAAAAATACTATTATTGTACAATCAAGAGTATAGTTAGTAGATTAAGAGAAAAAAAATCCATGATTTAAGGGTCAGTTAGTTGCCATACTCTGAAAACCCCGAAATTCTTAGAAAGAGACTGAGAGATTGTAAATTGAATTGATAGAGACTGAACAAAAAGCTCAATGAAATTTTATTAGCTGGTTCTCTTTAGCCAATACATGAAAACAGGATAACAGCTTAATTTCAAATGGTTGTTTACCCACCCCTGCCCCCGCGTCTTATAATGTAGGAAAAACAATTTAATCTATCAGTACAAGCCATCAATGAGAATAACCTGAGCAGCAAGTGTGTGAAGGAAAGTCCAAGTAGCTCTTCCAAGCTCCTCTTTAGTCACAGGTCCAGTAGATTTACCCTGAGGAAATGGATAATAAAAAAAAGTTTAATCAAGCATAAAATTTTATATAAAAATAAATATTATAATTAGTACCAAGTACGCTGAATGTCATTGTACATCACCCTCTATCCACTTCATATCATTCAAAACTCATTTACTTAAGGACTACGAGGAAAAAAAAAAAAAGATAACCGTCACAGCTAAAACTCTTTCTATTAACTATTTTGCATCTTCGTCGGTACAAATGGTTAAAAAGAAGGAAAAGCAAAGGAGGAGAAATCAGATTATTATTATGTTTTGCTGTTCTATCGTCAAGTTACTGAAAATGTATTGCTCATTTTAATAAAACTATGTAACAGCAATAACGATATTGTGCTTTGACATTCTCTCTAATTAAGAAAAGTAGAAAATATGAATTTACTTGAGATTCACCATTCAGGAATTTTATCAAACAGGTTCTAAGCTTACTCTATCTAAGCGATTTTAACCCTTAAAGAAAATGCAACGAAGTTTATTACTGAAACTAAATTCTCATTCTGTGCATATTGAACGATTTTGCAACAAGAGATATCGAGTGATTTACCTTATTGAGAATATCTTTGGGTTGGAAAGGGGCAGTATCTGTGTTTGACGGGTTTACTTTAGATGATGAGGAGGAGATGGAGAAGAGAGGGGTTTTGCTAGAGTGTGATTGGTGGGGAGATTGGCCTGTGAAATTGGAGAGATGGGTTTGGATACAATTTGAGAGCTTCTGTGAGGTTTGGAAGAGAGACTGCAATGGATTGGCGGACATTTTTCTCTTGTGACGGAGAAAGATAGAGATTGGCGGGAAAAGAGAATGTACACATATATCCTATTGCTTGTGATTATTTTATTTTAGGAATATGGCTAAATTTGCTTTCTAATTAATACATACATACATAAATATATATATATATATATATGTATATATATAAAAAGCAGACATGTTGTCCCTAAAAAATGCCGAGTATAATTTTTATATAGTATTATATAGGATTAAAAAAGTAAGTCATGTTGCATGGGATTCAAAATATTGTAAAATTTTATAATTATGGTATATTAATTGTTTTGTTTTAATTTTTTATTGATTAAAATTAATTTATAAATAAATGTAAAGTATAAATGCTAACATATAATAATCAATAATATAGTACGAAATAATAATTAATTAACTTAATAAAAGATTAAATAAATAATTAGCACAAAAATAATCATTTTTTTAGCTAAAAAATTATAAATTTTTATTTGACAATATAAATAAATAAAATTAAATATAATAATAATATTATTATATATTTTTAAAAATGATTTATTATCATAATTATAATTTTTAACTATATTTATTAAATTAAATTCAAACATTGCAAATTCTAAAATTATTTATCTATATATCAATTTAATAAAAATTGAGATATAAAAATTTAAATTAAATATTAAAATTGAAATTTATTAAATTATATATGTACAGCACAAATGTATAACCATAGAACCAAATAAGATTGCATCTTTTAACTTTCTATTAGTTGTAATTAATTTATATAAATAATTATTTATTATCAAAATATTTATCATCATTCGAAATTATAAATAATAAAAGCTAATAATAAAAATTTAATTAAATAAAAAATTAAATATCTTGATTTTAATTCAAGTCATTTAAAATTAATTTAAATAAACATTTCACACAATAAACCATTTAGTAAATATGTATGAATGATATGATATATATAAAAATATTTCAAATATAGTTTTTTAAATAACTATGGCTAGAATATATTTTTCACAATAAGAGTTTAATAATGCATTTTATTTTATTGTAAAATTTTAAATTATAATTCACTAAATAATTTTAAAGTTGAAACATTTATGATATAGTTCATATTAGTTGAATTTATTTTTATTTTTAAAAATGATTAATTGACTTTAACTGTAATTTGAATAATATATAAAAAATTTCAAATATAACTTTAGCATAAATATAGTTCGAAGAAATTTTTCACAATTAAAGTTTTATATTAAAAATATATTTAATATTTATTTTAAATATCCTTTAACAAGAAAATGAATAGAGCAATAAATTCAAATAAAGTAGTACAATAACAAAATATCATTAATAATGGAAAATTAATAAATAATTAAATAATTAAAATCATGCATAACATGGGAATAATGCTAGTATGATAGTAATGCATGCTCAAAAATTATTTTTTTATATAATTTACTTTCTGAATTTATAAAATAATAAATATATTCAAAAAATTTAAATTCAGAAAATAGAAAATTTATTTAACAATACAATAAGTATGAAAATTTAGCATTATCCATCTTATTTCATTGTAATGATATAGATATTACATTTCTAATTAAACTCTAACTACCACATAATGCAAGATTCTCACAATCTTTATGATAGTAGAATTTATCTTAAAATTTCAATATATATGCCATAAATTTACTCAAATGAGCAATTTTCAAATACTTTTAATATTCAATTTTGATAGTTAACAAAGAATAATATATTTATTTATACTATATATAAAAGTGAAAATATGGAAGAATAGTGAAATTTTCGATAGCGCTCTTAATAAAACTTAAGATATCCTAAAATAACTTTAATTATAGCTAAATAGAAAATTATATTTTATTATTAATATATTTATAAAATTATTTTTAAACCTATAATATTTTTTCATTTACGTAAGGAGTGAGAGATCTCAAATTCTAATCCTCTCGTCCACGAGTGTTTTCATCAATTTAGTGAGTAAAATACTATTCCTTATTAATAGCCCATGGTGTTATTTTGACTCGTTAGACGTCGTAATGAATTAAAAAAAATTATTTTTTTAAATAAATATATACAGACAATTAAGCAATTGAAAATTTAAGTTTTATCTTTGCCAAATTTATTTTTTTATAAATATATATAATAATAATATATTTAAAAATATTTTTATATTTTAGTTACTAAATATTTAATTTTTTTAGGATATAAATAAAAAAAGGAAGAAAATATATTCTTTTATTAATATTTTTTTATGTTTATATGGTTTGATTAAATGTATTTTTAAAAAATAAATTTTTAAATATAATATATATAATTTTTTATTCAGGGGAATAGAAAAAGAAAAAAAAAGCATATTATTTTTATTAATATTTTGTATGTTTGTAATATTTGATTAGACATATTTTATAAAAAGTAAATTTTTAAATAGAATTTACATAATTAAACCTGAGATGATAAACAGTTGAAAATTTTAATTTAAAAATATATATAATATTTTATTAATATATTTATGTAATACCCCGAAATTTTTATTTCGAAACATTTCCATTTAAATTTAAATTGTAAATTATCAGCCAATAATATTACGCCACGTAATATTATTGGGACCGAAAATCATTTTGGTTCGCCCAAAAATTTATCGAGTAACCGTTAATCAAATAAAAATCGGACCAATATTTTTTTTTTACCGAATTAATTTAAATTAAACCCGAATCGGATAGTTTTGAAAAATACTGTGCGTCACTATTTTTTTTTACCTGACAACTTACCTGGACGGTTTGTTTTTATTTAATAATTATAAAACTTTAAATTTTTGTTTTTTTCTTTTTTTTTTCTTTCTTCCTTTCTTTTCCTTCTTTTCTTCTCTTTCTTTTTATTTCCCTCTTCTTCTTCTTCCTCCCTCTCACTCAGCCAGCAGCCCCTCTCCCTGCGCCTCCACCAAACACAGCCGCGCCACCACCCTCTTCTCTCTCTTTCTCTCTTCTTCCTCTCCCTGCTGCTCTCTTTCTCACTGTCTCTCTGCTGCGCCACGAGCTCCGCCAGCTCCTCCTTCCCTGTCCCGCGCCGCCACGAGAGCAGCAGCAGCAGTGCCGCCCTCTGCGTCGCGCAGCGCCTCCTCCTCTCTTCTTCGTGTCGCGTCGCAGTTCCAGCATGAAATAACCCATTAATTTATTTTTAAAAGAATTTTTATTTAAAATTTGATTGTAAATTTTCACCAATAAGAATTGGTGAAAAATAATATTTTATGCCGCGAACCGAATCGAAAACCGAATTTAAATAGTCTAACTCAGTCGAGAAATCCTTAAATCAAATGGAATTAGGCGAAATCATTGGGTTAGACCAAATCAGTTCAAATTGAACCGAAACTATTTAATTAAAATAAATAATAATAATAATAATAATAATAATAATAAAAATAAAAATAAAAATTTAAAAAAAAAAATTTCTCTCCTTCCCCGTTCTCTCTCTCTCGCTCACCCTTCTTCCCCGACAACCCCCTCTCCCTCTCTTCCGTTCGCCTCACACCAGACAGCAGCGCTACCATTGCCATCTCTCCTCCAGGCGACCTCCAGTCATGAACCGACGGTGAAGGTCAGCTTCTTCTTCTTCTTCTCCTTCTTCTTCTTCGCGCGACGCTGCTGTCTCTTTGACAGCAGCTCTCCTTCAATTTTCGGTGGTTTTCTACAGTTTCCGGCGAGCTTGGACAGCAAGGTGAGCTCGAAATCCTTCCCCTTTTGCTATAAATTGATTCTATTGCATTAAAATCCAGTAATTTTTGAAGATTTGAGGATTTGGAGTTTAGGGTTATAATTGAATAAATTTGGG
>CANUEX010014889.1:0-12083 GCA_948099535.1 Jatropha multifida
ATCACAATTTATTAAGATTATTTATACACATATGCACAGGTACTTATTTAATCGGTTTATTCCAAATAATTCATACATTATATTAATTCTGTCTAAATTTTACACATTATAATACACAGCTCTTCCATCGAGCAATTCACAATCATTTTCCAATCTCCAATCTCAATTTCACTTAATTTCAATTTCGCTATTTATATTGTTCTACCTTTAACAATTCAACTGTATTAATTTTACAAGTTTTCCAATTTATAAATCCTTTTTATCATTGTTTGTAATCCATTTAAATTGGCTAATTTCACTAATGAATTTAGAAATTCATTTCGCAATTAATTTTCATGTAATTCACTTAATTTTAATTAAGCCAATTTAATTTAACAGTATTAATTTTCTATTTCAAATTTATACTGAATTTAAATAACTGAAACATAAATTATACCGATTGAAAATCGGACTTCGGATTCGTGTTCAGCACGCGAAATACAGTATTCTGCGTTTTTAGAGGTCTCGCCGGACCGCCGCCGTGCATGGTGGCCGAAAAATCGACATCGCCAGAAATTTGCAAAATTAACATCAAAACACTCAGATTTTCACGATCGCTTCAATTCCTAATTCAATTTTATCATCTAGTGTCTAATTTTATCAATTACCCAAATTTATTCAATTATAAATCTAAACTCCAAATCCTCAAATCTTCAAAAATTACTGGGTTTTAATGCAATAGAATCGATCTATGGCTGAAAGGGAAGGGTTTCGAGCTCACCTTGCTGTCCAAGCTCGTCGGAAAACTGCAGAATCGGAGCTGCCATGAGAGGCAGTCGCGTCGCAGGGAAGGAAGAGCTACCTTGCGCAAAAGGAGCTTCGTTCCATCGGAGAAGAAGCTAGAGTTGAGGTCGATGTCGTCTGGAGTGCCAGTTGCTGCCTCGTTCTCGTCCGATGGTGGCGTTGCTGTCTGGTGTGAGGCGAACGAAAGAGAGGGAGAGAGGGATGTTGGGGAAGAAGGGTGAGCGAGAGAGAGAAAAAAGAGTTTTATTTATTTATTTATTTATTTTATTTATTATTATTATTATTATTATTTATTTTAATTAAATAGTTTTGGTTCAATTTGAACCGATTTGGTCTAACCCAATGATTTCGTCTAATTCCATTTGATTTAAGGATTTTTCGACTGAGTTAGACTATTTAAATTCGATTTTCGATTTGGTTCGCGGCATAAAATATTATTTTTCGTCAATTCTCATTGGTGAAAATTTACAATTAAATTTTAAATAAAAATTTTTTTGAAAATAAATTAACGGGTCATTTCAATAGATTATATGAACACAGATTAAAATGAAGTTTTAATAGAAAATTACCATAAAATTTTCAAGTTAACCACATTAAATGGAATTTTTATAGATTTTACTAAATATTTAAAAAATTGTGCAATATTTAAAATACATTTTCAATATTTAAAATATATTTTCAATAACCTAACGGTTAAATTTATCATAATAATTTTTTTTTCAATTGTTGTGTAGTGGTTACTTGACCATCCTCAGTATTTGACAAATCAACTATTCATTGGTGGTGATTCCTACTCAGGCATTCCCTTTCCAATCATAGTTCAACATATACTTGATGTTAACTAACAATTTTATTTTTATAACTAAATATAATTTTAGATTTAGTGACTGTCGGGTAAAATTAGCTATTTTAATAGCAGTTGGTTAAGTAAAATTGGTCAAGTAAAATTGTCATCTCTAACTAAGATATATTTTTTTAGTATCCTGCGAAACACTTTACTAACAATAGCAAAAATCATATATGATATGACCTATATCAAAAAATACATACAACTATTAATGTATTTTTTCAATAATGATAATAATTTTTAAAAATTAACTAATTATATTGAAATAAAAATTAGGTATTTTTATTTTTATGATTTATTATAAGTAATTATTTATTTATTTAAAATATTAATGTATAACTTATTTAGTATAGTGTATTATAAGTATGTGTATGTCCTACTTGTTTAAAAATTAATATATCTTGTACATTTTTATATCTTGTGTCCCATGTCCATGCAATTTAGATTCCAGATGTATAAGACTACTTCATGTACTAGTCGATCAAACAAGGTATTTTTTTAATTATCAATAAAAAATTATGTGTTTTTTTATCTTTTTATGTCATTGAAATAAGAAATTAATTTTTTTATTTTATGTTTATAATTTATTACAAATGATTATTTATTTATTTAAAATATTAATGTATTACTTATTCTGTATAGTGTATTCTGAGAGTGTGGATATCATATTTTTTAAAAAATTATCGGAACTCGTATATTCTTGTATCTCGTGTCTTGTGTCGGTGCAACCTAAATCTTGGCATATGAGACTACTTCGTACACCAAGCTAATCAACCAAATTCTTTTTTTAATTACTAATTAAAAGTGAAATATTTTTTAATTTAATTTTATGTTATTGAAATAAGAAATTAAGTTCTTTTTTATTTTATGTTTATAATTTATTATAAATAATTATTTATTTATTTAAAATATTAATATATTACTTATTCTATATATTATATGCTAAGCATGTGGATGATTTAGTTATTTAAAAATTATCATATCATGTGCATTCTCATTCTCGTATCTCGTGTCTCATGTCCGTACAACCTAACATTTGGTATATAAAATTACTATATATATCAAGCCAATCAATCAAGATTTTTTTTAATTATCAATAAAAAATAATTATTTATTTATTATAAAAATGAAATAAAAATGAAGTTCTTTTTAATTTATTTGTATCTCATTGAAATAAGAAATTAAGATTTTTTGTTTAATGCTTATAATTTATTATAAATAATTATTTATTTATTTAAAATATTAATATTTTACTTATTATGTATAATGTGTCATAAGCATATGGATGTCCTACTTAGTTAAAAATTATCATGTCATATGTATTATAGTATCCTGTGTTCTGCGTCCGTGCAATCTACCTCTCAGTATATGAGACTACTTCATAGACCAAGTTAATCAATGTGTTTTTTTAATTGCCAATAAAAAGTGAAGTGTTTTTTCTTTAAATTTATTTTCATGCCATTAAAATATAAAATTAAGTTTTTTTATTTATTTTATGTTTGTAATTTATTATAAATAATTATTTATTTATTTAAAATATTAATATATTACTTGTTATGTATTGTGTGTTCTAAGAGTATGGTGTCGTACTTTTTTAAAAATTATCGTATTTTGTACGTTCTCACATCTCGTGCCCCATGTCCATACTACCTGATTCCCAATTAAAAATGAAGTGTATTAATTTATTTTTGTCATTGAAATAATAAATTAAATTAAATTTTATTTTATGTTTATAATTTATTATAAATGATTGTATATTTATTTAAAATATTAATGTATTATTTATTTATTGTAACATGTTCTAAGCATATGAATGTTTTACTTTTTAAAAATTTTTTCTGGGAGCATATAGATTAATTGTTAATTGTTTTATAACAAAAAATAAATTTATATTAATATATTAATATATTAGTGTTAGTGATAATAACCTTAATTTCATTTTATATTTGATAAATAATTATTTATTTATTTGAAATATTAATCTATTAGTTATTATGCGCAATGTGTCCAAATATATTAATGTTTTATTTGTTTAAAAATAATCAAATCATGTACATTTCTATATCTGTGTCCCGTGTCCATGCAATCTTTCTTATAGTATATGAGATTATTCTATATACTATATTAATCAATCGAGATGTTTTTTTTTAATTATCAATAAAAAGTGAAGTATTTTTTTAAAATTTATTTTCATGTGAAATTTATTTTTAAAATTAATTATCAATAAAAAGTGAAATAAGAATTTAAGTTTTTTTTTTATTTTATGTTTATATTTTATTACAAATATTTATTTATTTATTTAAAATATTAATGTATTACTTGTTCTGTGTTGTAAGTTTTAAGAGTATAGATGTCGTACTTTTTTAAAAATTATCGTATCTCGTACGTTCTTATGTCTCATATCCTGTGCCTGTGTAACCTAACTCCTGACATATGAAATTACTCCATACACTAAGCTAATCAATTTAGTTTTTTTTTTAGTTACTAATTAAAAATGAAATGTATTTTTTTAATTTGTTTTTATTTCATTGAAATAAGAAATTAAGTTTTATTTTATTTTATTTTATATTTATAATTTATTATAAATGGTTATGTATTTATATGAAATATTAATATATTATTTATTTAGTGTAGCGTGTTCTAAGGTATGCGATATGAATGTCTTATGATTTATTTTTTTTTCCCTTGTAATTGATACTTTAATTTAAACAAAGAACTAAATAATATACTTTTTAGTTTGGAATAAGCTACTGAGGTGTCGTGGTGTAGTTGGTTCTTAGAGTGCAGGCGATGCCGAAAGCATATAAATAAAGACTATTCAGATTTAAATGTTTTTTCGGTTTTTTTTAAAGACTCCATGCTTCATAATACACATATATTAAGAATTGAATTAATTATAAATTATAGAACGCATGAGACTCTGTTAAAAATGAAATTGAGTAGGACCCAAATAGCTTGATTTGTCAGATCTAACGTGTCAAGCAGTGAAGTGTAAATATCAAAAGACAAAATTGCCCTTAACCCTGCTCAAAATCCACTTTCAATTAGTGACCTTCAAATCAACCAATATCCTTTGTATTAAGTAAGCTTCCAGTGAGGCAGAGTCCTTTAAAAATTCTCGTATGAACAGAATCAAAATCTCTAATAACCAAAATCTCAATGTTTTGCGTAGAGACACTGAAATAAAAAATTTTTAAAAAATTTAGACACTAAATTTATAATTAACTTTTAAAATTTTAGTCAATAAAAATTATTTTATCTTTTTTTACTCTTAACTCATTAAGATATTAATAAAAAGATTTCATTTAATGAACAATAACAAAAATTATTATATGAAAATAAATTGTTTAAATATTTAAATTTAAAAACTTTGCAAACATGACGGGATATCCAAAAAAAGAATAACAAGCAAACAAAATACGACGAATGAAGTAGCTTTTAAAGGTTGAGAAACTTTTTATGAAACATTAAATACTCTAACTTTTTTTTTTAGAATAACTACTCTAACATTTAGCGTGTAGCTTTTAATTAAATATTTTTGGACAATCATACCCATTATTTTTCCTTTGAATTCAACTCTAATTAAACAACTAATGTTTTTTTTTTATCATTTTAAGTTAAACAATTATTATTATTGAATACTTTTAATTTAAACCGCTATATAAAAAAATAATACTTAATAAAACAGCTAATAGCTATTACAACAGCTTAATAACTACTAAAACACCTAATATTGTTAGAACAGACCCGAAAATAATAACTAATTTACCATTAATGTTATTAGCATTGTAATTTGATTTGTTTATTTTCACTGCTAGTCAAAAAAAAAAAATGTATTGCCAATAGGATTGGGTACAAAAATGCAGTTGGTTGCATTTTTGGGGTAAGATGGATTAAGCAATCTGCGGTCAGGTCCATGGTATATGCAAGCCACAGGAACCAAAGATTGGATGAAAAGTAAGCACTGGTCAAATGCCTTATCTGCAAGTCTTTATTTTGTAAAATTAATTCCAATGTGCTGAATTGTTGATGTTATGGTGAAATCAAATAAAACATGCAAATCATGTGCTAAATGATAATTACAATATAAAAATTATGATATTTGCAAATAATGAAATATAATATAATATAATTTTAACTGGTTTAATCTTAATCCAAAAATTTCTTTTAATAATAAATTCAACAATCATAAATGAATTAAAGTCATCAAATTAAAAAAAAATGTCATAAAAAGGTGCAATTGATCCAAATCTCAGGAAATTTGTGTTGTCCAACATTAGAAATACAGGAAAGAAAGTTGGATTAGAAGATTAATTAGTTTCATCAAATTGCTTTCTATACCTAACTTTCACTTTGGTTTCTTGTTTTGTTTTTTTCCAGTAATGTACTTTTTGGTATATATTGCTAGCTACAACTAACCTTCTGAAGTAATAAAAATTAATGTTTGTTATTCTAGCCTTTATATTACAGTTGCCCTTCTCTTTCTGCAAAACATCTCATGACTATGGCAGCAGAAAGAGCAAAGAAGAAAAGTTTGAAAATTTCAAGAAATGCAATTTGTTTGCAAATATTTATTATTTTGGCTTTTTCATACATTGCTTCTTCAAAAACAGTTGTGACTAATCTGCCTGGCTTTGATGGCGATCTTCCTTTTTATCTTGAAACCGGGTGAGTTTCCACTTCTTATTTTTTTTTTCCTTTGTTCAATTACGCTTGCTTAGACAAAAATATACAAACACACGTTTTGATGTTGTTCGGCAATAACTTTTTAAATAGTTTTAACATTTTGACCAATCAAAATACTAAATGTTCTTGTTTATAACATTCGATAAGATAGCGTTTTATAAAAAATTAAAATAGACTTTTGTAATATTCAGCTTTTAGTCTTTTATAAAAAGCTACTTAAAAAACTAACTAACAGCTATCAAAACATATAATTTTGTTAAACATACTTTTATGTGAATTAATCGGTTTGATTTCTATTTGAATTTTAAAAAATCAATTTGATTTGTAATCCAACCAACCATTTAAAATAAAGTTAAATACAAATAATAGTGTAACCAATTTTTTTTTTTTAATATTATGTGTAGATATATTGGAGTTGGAGCATCCAATGAGTCACAGCTATTTTACTATTTTGTGGAGTCTCAAAGGAGCCCTACTTTAGATCCTCTAATGCTATGGCTCACTGGTGGCCCTGGTTGCTCTGTCCTCTCTGCATTTTTCTATGAAAGTGGTAATTATTTAATTCATTAGTATATTATTAATTGACACTGATAGTTACAAAATTATTAGTATTATCTACCTCTGTTTTCTGCAGGTCCAGTAGCTTTTGATTATTCAAATTATAATGGAAGCTTGCCATCCTTACACTTGAATCCCTTTGCATGGACACAGGTACATACAGCTTTTGCACATTCTCTGATTTTAAATTAAATATAATTAACTTAATTAAATGCCAATAATTATTATTTTTAGGGGATAAACATAATATATGTAGATGCACCAGTTGGGACTGGATTCTCCTACTCAACAACCCAAGAAAATTACTATGTTGATGACATTAAGTCTGCAGCTCAGACATACGAGTTTTTAAAAAAGGTAATTGATAATAATTAAATGCAATTGCATACCATTTGTATAATAAAATTTTATTTTTCAAATAATAATAATTAGAGGCATTTGCAGTGCCATATTTAGAGGCCTTTATAGGTCCAAAACTCGTTTAGCCCAGCCCAAAATATTATTGGGCTTGGGCATGAGGTTCAATCTCTAATCTCATTTATTGGAAATAATTAATTATGATTGATGGTTGTTATGCAGTGGTTACTTGACCATCCTCAGTATTTGACCAATCAACTATTCATTGGTGGTGATTCCTACTCAGGCATTCCCCTTCCAATGATAGTTCAACATATACTTGATGGTAATTTCCAATTTCTTTTTTTTATATATACTTAAATATAATTTTAGGTTTTATATTCATTATATTACATTTGAAGTTTAGCTTTATAATATAAGAGTTAGTTTTCTTAATCTCTCTTTATTTTTTATTAGGTAATGAAGCTGGAACATCTCCTACAATGAATCTTAAAGTAAATTATCTTATCATCAAATAACTTAATCATGATTTGATCATTGATCATGTAATTTTAATTATAAGCATGATTTATTAATTTTTTTTATCAGGGATATGTGCTTGGGAATCCAAAGACAGATTCATTCATCGATGATAATTCAAGAGTACCGTTTGTTCATAGATTGACACTCATATCTAATGAATTCTATGAGGTCAGTCCATTAATTTATTTCGGATACCCAATAAATATTTATAATATTTCTAAATTTATTGACTGAATTCTTGAAAATATATGTCGTCAAACCATGAAAACAAAATGACGGAACACTATTTTTTTATCAGACTACCAAAGAAGACTGCGGTGGAGATTATGTAAATATAAATGCAAGCAATACAGCATGCGTTTCAGACATCAACGCCATCGATGAGGTTGGATAGATAGGAATATCTATCTGTAATATTTTTTCTTTTTTCAATGCACATAAAATTAATTATTTATGTATATATTTTACTTATTTTTATTTTTTTCAGTTGATTCTTCAAATCAATCTGATGCAAGTTCTGGAACCTATTTGCCAAACTGCAAGTCCAAAACCGAGACAAGGTCTGAGACAAATTGAAGGAAGACGATCGCTTTACCAGGACCATGAAAATACTTCCATTCCATCACTTAATAGTGCATATTGGTGTCGGGTAATTCTTTCTTTTCTTTTTCCTTTCTGTACAATACATGTAAGTAACAGGCACTGTTTTTTCTTTTTCAGGAATATAACTATGTGCTTTCTGGTGTTTGGGCTAATGACAAAGCTGTTCGAGACGCTCTTCAAGTCCGAGAGGTATATATTTTGAAAAAAAAAATAAAAATCATCTAAAAAATTTAAACTATTTAATAATTGAAATGAATTTTATAATTTATATAAATATATAAAATTCCCTCTATAGAATTTTTCAATCAAAGTTGTAATTTATTTATAAATAAAATATATAAAATTCCTGACTCGTTTCATTGTGATGTATAATGGTAAATAGAACACAACTAATGTTTGGAAAAGATGCAATGCGACCTTAGCATATACAAAGGATGTCTTAAGTACAGTTGATTATCATAGAAATCTCAGCAAACAAAGCCTTCGAGCTCTTATATATAGGTAGTTAATTTCTTCTAATAGGATCTTAATCCTTAATTTTAATAATATGCAAAGAATAGCGATAAATAATTTCACTAATTTCATTTCAAAATTTGTACAGCGGAGATCATGACATGTCAGTAACCCACATTGGCACCCAAAACTGGATTCATTTACTAAATTTAACTACGAATGAATACTGGAGGCCTTGGTTTGTGGATGGCCAAGTTGCTGGGTAGGGTTTTTTTTTCTTTTTTTATATCCTTTTCTTTTTTATTATTCACTTCCGCTTGAAAATTATATGAGTAAATCTAAATAACTCTTTTCTTATGGTGCAGTTACACAGAGAAATACTTAAATGGTGACTATACTTTAATATTCGCTACTGTGAAGGTGAGAAAAATAAAAAATCTCTTAGATAGTAGAAAACAAGGTTTCTTTTTTTCTTTTTTTTTTTAATTATTATGGATCTAGGAGTAAGAATAAGTATTCGAGCAGTTTGATTTAAACCAGTACGAACTGAATAAATTAAATTTTTTTTACACGGAAAACTGGATTGTTGTACAATTATCCAAAATTAAATTAATTCGATTTGGTTCGGCTGTTGAGTTTTAAAATTAACTTTTAGGTTAAATTAGTTTAATTTTTGAATTTTAGATTTTTAGTTTTATATAATGAAAATTAAACTCAATAAACCCAAATTTGACAATAGATGCTTACTGTAATTTGGGCAGGGAGGAGGTCATGTTGCACCAGAGTATAAACCAAAGGAATGTTATTCTATGATTGATCGTTTTCTTGCCTACTTCCCTCTCTAAATAATGGGGAAAGGAAAAGGAGTTTGGAAGCATAATTTTGATGCATTCGTTGCTATTATTATGTGGACTGTGTATTCAGAATTCATAACTTAACATCAGCTCCATTAGTGATTCAATGAACTAAGTAGTTTTATATTTTTTGGACAATATAAAATTATACAGTGCTTTTATTTTATAAATAATTGTAGAATTAAAAGTATAAAAACCTTAACTGAAAAATTTATAAAGAAACAAGAACCAAAGGTATAATTTGTAGTACAGGTTTAAAAAGTTTAATTAAGAACTTTCTTTTAATTCAATAATCAAAATTTATTTTGTTCACAAAGAAAATATGTTTACATATGCACACAAAGACATAATCTAATCGTAAATACATTTACGACCTAGCAATAGATCCGGATTTAAATCTCCATTCCCTAATACTCAAATAAAAAGAAAAGTTCATATATAAGAAATAGATTGTCCAACAAATTACTTTCTTTTTTCTATCCGCAATGATTTTTTCTGTTTTTATTATTATTAGCCACGAAAAATTTAGTAAAACTAAGCATCTGCATTGGACCAGTAGGTCTTTCCATATACCCAAACTTAACTTGATAATGTTAAGTCGTACCACACTCAAATCGTTAAACGTAGCTCGACAATGTTAATTGAAAAAATTTGATAAAACTGTACATCATTATGAACCTCTTCTTGTGATAAAAGGATGGTTACAAGGTAAAATCAAATCAAAGCAAGAAAATGAGTAACTGACCTCTGCTCCTTTTTTGGCCAAACCATATGCCAATTGATCCTGAACTCGACTCATAAGATTTAAAGTAAAAACGCTTAGGAAACTCATCATTACATGTAATTTATTAAAATGCTCCTACTATTTTCAAGGGCGTTTGTCCTTCTAAGTAACCTTGTAAATAATATTTTTAGAATCATAACAAAAAATTGTTGGATTGTTCTTAACATTTGAAAAGTGAAATAAGTCAACAGCTTTGAAGATTGCTAGAAGCTCGGCCTCGCTCGGGTCAATGATACCCGCACTTTCAAAGAACTATATAACATTAATGAAAAAAACCTAAATTTAGTAAGAAATAGGAAAAATTAATATACAAATAAATTAGTATAAGTTTGTGCTTAAATATTGTAATTTGGCTCAAACAACACCAAAGACAATTAATTAATAAAGTAACAAAGATTAATTCGGTTCCTAAACTTGCTTATCAGATTAAAAAGGTTAGTTTTGATATTTTGGGCCAATTAATCCTTATGTAAAATGATTAAAAGCTTCAATTTCACTTTTTAGGTCAATTTAATCCTTGAACTTATTTAAAATGATTAAAAAAAATCATATTTGACATTTTTAGTTAATTTAACCTCTAATTCTTCATTGCACTTACAATGTAAAATCATTATATAGACATTATTGAAACTGTAATTAGAAACTGTAGTTAGGATCGAGCTCACTAATTTATTAAAAAATTAATTAATTATAAAATATAGAAAAATAATGCACGAAGTATATTGTATCTCTCTTTATCTTGATTGATGGTTTTGAGTTTATAAATATGTATTAATTTGAACATTTTAAAACTAACCTCTACCACTGAGTTATTGTCACGACCCAAAACCGTGAGCCGGACCGGCACTAGGACCTGAGTAAGTTTAAGGCCCCCGAGGCCCGTAGTAAGCCTAATCTCTGATTTCAACATCACAATTATATGAAAATATTCTACAAGTTGGCCCATTATACTTTTAGTAATTCAAACTATCACAAGGCCTTACTTCATTCAACTCAATCATTCCCATAAAATTTTACATACACTTAACATTATTATTAAAATCATAAATCTTAACATAACTGCGGATTTTCTACTACTGTATTACTACAAAGAATTCTAAATAATTCTATCTTATACATTTACATATTTCTTTAAATAACTTCAAAAGAAAGAAAACTAAGCCCCAAATATATACAACTGATTCATCAATTCCTGAAACATCATAAAGGATAAGGGGGGAAAGGGGTGAGTATAAAACTCAGTGAATAATAACATATAATACTAAACCCATACATTCACACAAATGATACTTAAGGCATTCTAAATGGACATTCTCCATTCACACAATGACAATCATATCACCCACAAACATCTGCAACCATATGCACATCAAGTGGTTGTTAGTCAGTGAAATCACCATAACAGGACCATGCTCTCCCCAAGCATGCTTTAATATCCATCATATCACATCGTGTGATTCCATGGTCCTGTGGCTTGTGCACCCAGGGAGCCCCCCCCCAATCGGGCAAAACCATAATCAGATAAAACATTTTTCGCAAAATAGTTTTCTTTATAAAAATATTTTTCCATGACACGTGTCATCATCCAGAGTGCACAAGGGGGGGCGCCACTCCCACCGCTTATGGCCCACTGACG
>CANUEX010014894.1:0-73778 GCA_948099535.1 Jatropha multifida
ATATCATTGGTATATAGTGTCTTGGATTTGGTCCACACCTTACAACAGGTTTTGCAGGATTGAAATAAGGGAAGCAACTTAGGCTCAAGAGAATGCCATAACAAACTACACAATTGTGCATCAATTTTAGACCATGCCGTCCTATCTTTCTTTGAAATATCAGCAACTGTTTTACTTAAATGATCATCATACCCTTGTCTCATAAACCATAATTCAATAGAAGATGACCAAGAAATATAATTGCTACTGCCTAGAAGCTTCACAGTAGTGATAATAGGTGTATTAGAGAAGAGTGTTTAATTAGAGTATTATCAGTCATGTTTTTTATTTTTTTTTGAATTCGGGAGAAGGTTTTGTACCTGAATAGGGATAAAAAAAAGGCTGTGAATACCTTAAGAGAGAGAGACAATGTAGAGGGTGACCGAAAAAGTGATGGTCGGACTCAGGCGAACCGGTCAGAGGTGGCCGTTGAAGGAGAGGTCGTCGGAAAAGGGCTCACGCGCCGGCACGTGTGACGGAGATAGAAACCTTGCGGCAGCGCATGGCGGTCGACAACAAGGTTTTCGGTGACAAAATTTCGGGTCCTGGGTTGTCGGAAGCTGGGGAACTGATCTCCGGTGGCTGTGAGATCCAACTCCTTTGGAATATTGGTGATTTCAAGGCGATAGTAAGGTTGCCTTAACAGGTTGTCGGGTTTTTTTTTGTGTGGAAATTGGAGAATTTGCAGAAATAAGGAGAGGAAAAATAATCAGACCACTATAGGCTCTGATACCATGCGAAAGAGAGAAGAAGTTTTGAAACAAGCAATTGGTTGATAAATTTTCATATACAGTTTAGGGTATATATAATACACAGAAAATAGTTCAAAAAGGGAAAATAATCTCCTAATATCTTCTAATAATCTCCTAGTATCATTCTAATGTATGCACAATCTACCCCAATAATTACAAGATTCTAACACTGCTTATCATATAGCCATCCTCAGCTATGGCATATTACTCGATGATCATTGTCATCATTGTCTACAACATCTTATTATCCCCTACTTTCTTATTTTGAATCACAAGCATTTTCACTACTACTTTTATCTATTATTTCATCACTAACGCTAGACCATGCATATCCCTCCTCACTTTTTTTATATTCATCATCATTACTTCTATTTTCATCATCATGCCCAGACTCTCTTGGAATGGGATTTTGATTTCTGGCTCTAAATTTGTATCTCTTTTGTTGGTTTTATTAATTAGATTAAGATGGGGTTCGATTTACGACTTGGAAAAGTGTTTGGATTTGGGATAGAGGTGGCCCATCTTCTGTGGCACCATTAAGTCGACTCTTAGGCCATATTTTTGTGTTTCTAACCCAGCCCAAAGACAAAAAACTCCCTCCCACTTGTGCCTAAGAGCCTTCCCTCCATCTAGAACTGTTGCTCCTCATACTGACTTTGGCCCTCCTTTCTCTAATAACCCAATTAGTGCCTCTACCCTTTATGTTATCATCTCTACTACTCTCTTGCTCTAACCTCAACATTTTCAACCCAAAAAAAATTGTCCCATATTTTGGATATATGTGTTTGTGCGTACGCGTGTGTGTGTTGTCTTTCTCCTACTCCAACTACTCTGACCATGCTCATTCATAGAAGTTATATTACCAACCCCATATCCAAGAGCCCCCAAACCCTACATCAATAGTCTTCTCAGCAATATTTATAGTAATCAAATAGCTGTTTTTCACATATTAAACAAAAAACAGTATATCATCACAATTTTCAATCTCATTTCACCATACTTCATTTCAATAAAATTAGCATCTATGTCTTGAACGGTTGCCTCTAAATCTAATATATCACCTTCTAGAAGCCATTATGAGATGAATAAAACTTTCAGTTAAACGGTAGCACTCATAAATTCATATTTTCTATGAATGTAAAAACCATAAAAAAAAGCTAATTTTGAAAATTTAATGAATTGATTCAAATTATTACAAACTATTATTTCTGTTTTATATTACTTATCACATTTGTAATATCACATTTTTTAAAAAAATTATTAAATTTGTCTAAATTATAATAAATTATTAGATAAATTGATTATATTATCATTCATTTAATATTAATTCTCTAAAAAACTTATTAAATTAAAATATTAATTATTGGTCATATACAAATATATATAAAGGGTAAATTTGAAAAAAATATTTATTATTTTTTAAAATTATAAATATAATAAATATTTTTAAAAATTTAAATTTTTAAATGTGATAAGTATTATAAAATAGATGTGGCCAGCAAAAAGGACATTTTTATCCTGACTTACGGAAAAAACCTTCAAAATGTAGCGATGGAAGCTAACGGTGTTTGAGAGTTCTATTAATTGTTGATGCCTATCACCTGTGATCTGCTACCAACTGTATCAATTAACTGAACCAAATAGTTCTAAGCCTGCTGTACTTGTATGTGTTCGGAGTTTTAACACAGCCAAATCTCTTTCCAGTGTAAAGCCCAGCTGATCAACTTCGCCACTTCGTGCACTTCACATCTTCAAATATAAAATCCAAATCCTTTCAAAATCATCACTTCCCATTTCCAGTTTCCCTTTTTCATACTCTCTCCGAATCTCAAGTCACCGTTCCAAGCTATACAAGAAAAAGTACAATGCCAGAACTGACAGAAACCTACGCTTGCGTTCCAACAACGGAACGCGGCCGTGGAATTCTAATATCCGGGAATCCAAAAGCCAATTCCATTCTCTACACTAATAACCGATCAGTCCTAATCCTCAACCTCGACAATCCTCTCGACGTATCCGTCTACGGCGAACACGGTTATCAAGCTACCGTCGCTCGCTACTCGCCTAATGGCGAGTGGATCGCCTCTGCTGATGTCTCCGGAACTATCAGGATTTGGGGGGCTTATAATGACCATGTCTTGAAGAAGGAATTCAAGGTTTTATCTGGCCGGATCGACGATCTGCAGTGGTCGCCGGATGGATTGAGGATTGTGGCGTGTGGTGATGGAAAGGGCAAATCGCTAGTGCGGGCTTTCATGTAGTACTTGAAATTTGAGTTTCTATTGTTGCTGTTCCTAACTATAGTAAATTATGATTTTTTTAGTTGTAATATTGTTATTTTTGTTTGTTGAATAGGTGGGATTCAGGAACTAATGTAGGGGAATTTGATGGGCATTCAAGGCGAGTCCTAAGCTGCGCGTTTAAGCCAACAAGACCATTTCGGATAGCGACATGTGGAGAGGATTTTTTGGTGAATTTCTATGAAGGGCCGCCATTTAAATTCAAATCATCTCACAGGTTTGTTATAACAAACAAAGAGGTTTTCTTGGAAATTTATTTTTGGCATTTGCTTCACTTGTTAGCTTTTGATAATGCACGCTCATGAAGCTTGGAATCAGAAATGGACCTTTTCCTGATTGAATTCTTTATCCAATATGATTGTATGTTCAAATTCAGGATAATTATTTTTGGCTCAGGCGCCCATTTCACAACTATAGAGATAACTATACTATTTGAGTCTCAATTTTTCTGATAGAATGCTTGGCCCAATATGATATTATATTCAAATGGGGATAATTATATTTAAGGTGTTTGAACTTCGTCAATTTTTCAGTCACTTGGTTTTAGCGGTAATTTCTTATTGGAAAAATAAAATGGATCATTTTTTCTCAGTAAATGATATCTCACCTAAACGCACTTCATCCACCTCTCTTTCTATTATATTTTATCTCTTCCTTTAAAAAATATCTGGATAACCTTTTAATTTTCTTCCATTTTCCAAGAAAATTTGAACCAAAATATGAGAGAAAATATAATAAAGAGGGGGAGAGAATAGTTATATGAATGAATAAAGCAGAGGGATGAGGTGAAATAGTTTGTTTCTAATATGTTGGCAAGAAATTCAGTCCAAATGCACCTGAATAAAAAAAAAAAAATTATCACTGAAATAGAAAAATTGACAAAGTTGAAGTACCAACTTTATGATTACTCCCATGCACACCAACTAGTGTTGTATGTGTGTTTCTAGCAGGGTGTCTACAAATCTTCCATCACTCAATATTGATCTGCAAGAATTTTTATTGATACATTCTAGAATCTATTGTTGAGAGCTGCTTTGTAATGGTAACGTTATATCACTTGTGACCCGGAGGCCACGGTTTGAGCCAAGGTAAAAACTTCTCTACAAAGCAGGGGAACGCTCTGTAGCCCGTAAATATGAGATGTTTCATGCACTCGGTCATCCTTTTCTATTCTGCAACCTAGTTTTGAAGGACCAAATTTATAATTATTCCCTCCAATGCACACTAACTAGTATTGTATGTGTGTGTGTGTGTGTGTGTGTGTTTTATCACGGTATATTCAAACCTTCCTTCACTCAATATTGATCTGCAAGAACTTTTAATGATACATTCTAGAACCTAGATTGATTGGACCCAAAATCCAAGCTGAAGTGACCTGCATTCTACCACTTAGTTGTTTGCTCCAAATGATATTTCTGGTTTGTGCAGTCTAAACTCTTGCCAATGCAGTTGCAATTAGGTATGGGAGGAAAAGGAAAAAGAAACAAAAACATAATCCAATTGCTAGTCCTTGAATCAACTCCTATATGACGTTGTTCAATGAGATAGATAGATGTCTAACCAACCTAAAAGTCTAATGCAATAGAATGAAAAATGGAAATTGGCTATTTCAGCTGTAAATGATTTAGATCTTAAAGCATTCAAGTTAGATGGATCCAGACTGATTTATTTTTCCTCTGCCTAGCTGATTAAGCATCTACTTCCCGAATAGTAACTGTTACCATAATTTTTTTATTTTTTTCACTTTTTTTTATTTTTTATTTTTCATTTTTTATTTTTTTTGTGGATGTGGGAAATGAATACAGCAAATGTTAACATCTATTTTACATTTTTTTTAACATATGAAACTGGAGAGACTGGATGTTGAAAAGGAACTGGCAGTCTTTCATGTCTTACCATAAAGTTTTTGGTTCACTTGTCTGCAGGGATCATTCAAATTTTGTCAATTGCGTAAGGTTTTCTCCTGATGGCAGCAAATTCATCAGTGTAAGCTCTGATAAGAAGGGCATATTATTTGATGGGAAGAGTGGAGAAAAGATTGGAGAGTTATCCTCTGAAGGTGGTCACAAGGGGACCATTTATGCAGTTAGCTGGAGCCCAGATGGTAAACAGGTAACTTACTGTTGGATACAAGAAAGCTGTTGCAGTTGATATATTACATACTAAAAAGGCATTCGTCAATGTGCATGGACTTTTTATGTTACATAAACTGCCTGCCTTTTTCTCCCCACTCTTTGTTTCGCAAATGGAGCCTGTGCCCTGTAGCTAGTTACCAGCATTTGAGTTGTCTTCAAAGTACTGTTGTTGTATCGATCTGAAGTTAATCTGGACTCTTTTTTCTTATTATTTATTTAAAACAAAGAGAGGTATCCAAAACCTATCTGTGTATTAAAGAGAGTAATCTTCTTCTCTCTTCTCTCTTCTCATTTTGCTTAACATTCTCTTCCTCATCCCTCTCTCTTATACATTGTTCCATCAATTAGCCTTACCTCTGCTCGTATCATTTTACCTTGCCATCTTCTTTCTACTCTGAGTAGGGATACTGTGCCCAATAATTATTGACTGGGGACAAATTATTTTGAAGGTGCTTACAGTTTCTGCTGACAAGTCAGCTAAAGTGTGGGAGATCTCTGATGATGGTAATGGGAAACTGAAGAAAACATTGACATGTTCTGGCTCAGGTGGAGTGGATGACATGCTAGTTGGTTGCCTTTGGCAGAATGATCATCTTGTCACTGTTTCTCTTGGTGGCACGATTAGTATCTTCTCTGCAAGTGATCTGGATAAAACTCCACGACAAATATCTGGACATATGAAGAATGTTACATCATTAGCTGTTCTTAAAAATGTTCCAAAAACCATATTATCCAGCAGTTATGATGGTTTGATAGTTAAATGGATTCAAGGAACTGGATACAGCTCCAAGTTACAGCGGAAAGAGAATTTTCAAATCAAATGTTTAGTTGCTGTTGAAGAAGAAATTGTCACATCTGGATTTGATAATAAGGTGGCTAACATGCTTTTTTGGATAGGTTTGATTTTGAAATAAGCATATTTATTATTCATTGCCATTTTTTATCAATTATTGAGTAAAGAAGATGAATGATAAAATGCTTGTTACAGCAATTTGTGAAAATCCTTGAGTTCTTCAAGTCATATACAGTATAAACATGGCAAAAGAAGTTGCCTGGGTCATGAAATTTTAAGGACTACACTAGTAAACAAAGTTTTATTAGAAAGTTTTATGGAGGAAGTTATTAGATAATCTTTAAATTGTATTTGTGAGATTTTGATTCCTTACCGTTTATTGTTGAAATTATAACATGTCTTAGTACTTCAAACCCAAATTCAATTTCTTGACTTTTAAAATTAAGGTTCACAGGAAGATCTACAAAATATGATGATTAAATTACTTCCTCCTGCATGGTTTCTAGGTTTTATTCATGCAGGAAAAAAGTTTGCAGTTTTATTGCATCTGTGACCTTCTCTTTTTCTCACCCCCTTTTATTAGTCTTACGTTCCAATCTTTGGTTGTAATGCTTTCCTTTCTTCATTCTATTTATTACATAGATTTGGAGACTTCATTTTCATGGAGATCAGTGTGGAGATGCTGATTCCATTGACATTGGTGGTCAACCAAAAGACTTGAGTGTTGCCTTACTCTGTCCTGAGCTGGCATTGATCACAATTGATTCAGGTGTTGTCATACTATGTGGTAGAAAAGTTGTGTCAACCATCAATCTTGGTTTTGCTGTAACAGCTTCCACAATTGCACCTGATGGAAGCGAAGCAATTATAGGTGGGCAAGATGGTAAATTGCATGTATATTCTGTTACTGGTGATACCCTTAAGGAAGAGGCAGTCCTTGAGAAGCACCGTGGTGCTGTCAGTGTCATATGTTATTCCCCAGATGTTTCAATGTTTGCATCTGGTGACACGAATAGAGAAGCTATTGTTTGGGACCGTGTCTCTCGAGAGGTACCTTGTTCCCCTATCTCAATTTAATTTGATGATTAATGATTTTGTCACATTATAACAATTTGTTTCTAATATGCAAAGTTTGGCCGAAGTGGCAAATAATTAAACGTATATCAGTTGTATATGTGTGTACTTAATAACATATTTTTATTTGGAATTATACATGACTCAATGCAGGGGCTTTAAATTTTATTGAACTGCATGATTTTAAGAAAACACTGAATAAAGAGGACAACTAAAATATGTGCATTAGATTAATTTATGCTGTTTGGTTCATCTAAAATTTGGTGGTTCTGACTGCAGTATGGTATTATGGGAATCCTGGATAAAATAGTCTCTACAATAGTTCTGGGTTCTTTGAATTTCATGTCCTTATTAGCATACCATTTTCCCCAGGTACTTTTATCAGTTATTAGAATAGCCAGAGTGGGTATGATCAATTCTATAAACTGATTAGTGAGAGCAGGTTAAGCCGAGAATTGCTTGGTTACTGATCCATTTACCCGATCAAATCCTTGTGAGTGGTCAAATAGTGAATAAAAAATGACTTGCTCTCACTCAATCCAGCATTAAGAGAATTTAGTTGTTCTTCAAAGAGTTGAAACCATGGTTTCAGAACAACTTCACATTGCTTCCTTGCCATCAAGCTACATAACTAAAGAATTTTGAAGTAAAGAGTAATTGTCGAAGTCTTGGAGTGTGTAACTCTGCTTCAGTTCCTATAACCTCTAATCTAATATATTCAATTTTTCCAGGTTTAGAGACCAAGTTAGCTCCAATACAAAAAAGAAGAAACCAATTTAGCTCATAAAGCATGGGTGACAAGTTAGTAATTTGCTTAATTCTGAAAATGAAAGTTAAATTGGATGCATAGGTTAGATTAATATTTTATTTCAGTATATGTTTGGCATTGTTCTTGAATTTGCTTGAAAATTTGAAAATGCAAAGATACTTTTTGACAAGTGAAATGAACATCATTTAATCAATTTAAACAGTGCAGTGCGGCAAATTTTCCTATTTATGGTTTAGATTTTGTTTGATGTGAATGTAGGGCCAATAGTTTTATCTATTAGACTAGTGCATCCATAAAGCAAGCAGTCAGGCAATTGCTCTTACACGTAAACATCTAAGCTTTGTACTGCCTAATTCTAGTGTTGTCGTGGATCACGTTCTCGTTCTGTAGGTGGACAGATGAGTTTATTTTTTAAGGGTTTTATGCTGTTCCAGTAGATTAAATGAGACCAAGTCTTGGTCCTTGATCTGAAGTACACATGATTCTATGAATATATAACTTCTGAGAACTCCCTCAATCTAGTTACCAATTGATTGTTTTCTTGCATTTTGTCATTGAAGGTAAAAATTTAATTTCTGACAAGTGGTAACAACAATACATTTCCACTTTATTTCTTTTACATTTTAATTAGTTCTTTTATAACCTGCGTTGCATGTTGTCTTGATTTGTTATTTGCTTGTTGTTTATGCTAATTAATTTATTTTTATTTAATATTAACTATGGTTATAATTTTCCTTTTATGTTGTTTAGATTTTTATAATGTAAATTTAAAAACTTGGAAATCATATTTATTGATTTATATATTAATTATTCAAATATTATATATTACTAAATTAAAATTTTTTGATTAGCCATAATTAAAGATATTTTAGAATATCTCAAATTTCATTAAGAATATTTTAACAAATCTCATTATCCTGTCCCCTTTTCTCATTCCCCCTTTTATATATGATATAGATTATTTTATCTTGTTACCTAGAATAGTACAAGAAGTCAAAAGTTGGGGGGGTGGGGGGGGGGAAAAAGATACGGATGATAAAGGAAGAAATTAAGGTTGTGGAGTGAAATATGGCCTACTTATAAATTTTGGACAGATAACTCAATTTTGAATATATATATATATATATATATACACACACACACATATGCATGTATATAGGTGATTTTCAAATTTGGGAGTGTTTTATTTAAAATTTTGGAAGTATTTTAAGAAATGAGTACATACGTAATTAAATTCGAAATAATTTGGGGGCCAAGTACACACATTTTAAGGCAATATCTGGAAATATTTTTGAAAGTTTGGGTGCCATTTTATCTCTTAAAAAATTTGTATTTTATAATATGTATGCAAAACAAAATGTGTTTGAAAGCTTGCTTCATCTTTTCTTCCTTATTGCTTATGTTTGATCTGATTTCTTACAGGTGAAGCTTAAGAACATGTTATACCATACTGCCCGTATAAACTGCCTTGCTTGGTCTCCTGATAGCAGCATGGTTGCTACTGGATCACTTGATACTTGCGTCATTATATATGAAGTTGACAAGCCAGCATCTAGCCGGATTACCATAAAGGGGGCTCACTTGGGTGGCGTTTATGGATTAGCTTTCACTGATGACTCGAGTGTGGTAAGCTCAGGTGAGGATGCCTGTGTCCGTGTTTGGAGATTAAGCCCACAATGATGCAAAGGTTACCTTGAAGTTTGGTGAAAAAGCTCAATAATTTAGGACTTGTGTTGTTGTGTAAGTTTGGTTGCAATGCAATTGGAGAGAGTTCGAAGAATAGGTACGCTCAAGGAGATGTTTGCCCCTTTTTTTGTATCCTTTTACATTGGAAGTAGCCAACTAGAAACAGTTGTTATTTATTCCCTTCTGTGGCTTAGAGTTGGCATTGTTCACATGGCTGGTGACCAATTTAAGCGAATTTCTGTAGCATTGTTCGGGTATTTTCGGCCTTTGCCTTGTTCAATGGGAGGTTGCAGAAGTTTTATCTTGATCTCAAGACTCGAAAGCAGTTTCAAATAGAATATAGCGAGGAACCAATTGAGGCGCAAAGTGATCCAAGTGCTGATTGAGGGTTTGATTGTTAATGCTAGCATGTTGCTCCTTTTCCTTTTTCTTTTTTTTTTTTTTTGTTGTGGAGATGATGCTAGTTAGTGTCTGTTGTCACATTTATGTAATTTTTTTCATCTACGGATCTGTTTTTTTGTGTGGCTGGTTTGGTGTGTACATTTAAGTAATTTGAGTGTTACATTTTTCGTGTCATTTTCAGTGATAATAAAATATTTACGATTTGAAGAAGGGTCGTCTTGCCCACTATTAAATTAAATGATCACAATATTCTGCAATATCGGCAGCCAGAAGAGGTATAAATACATAATACAATTACAATTGAGTGATTACAAATGTAGGAATCTAATCCCCCTTTGCCCTTTGGGCTTGCCGCCAGAGATCATTGCAATTTTTGCCAAATTGACTGCTCTTTGAGAAATTGTTAGGTGGATTGGCCACAACCACAATCGCACTTCTCTTTACGTAATTTTGGGGTTGGCAGATTACTACGGCTATTTATTCGTGATTATGACCAGTTGGTAGCTCCTTTAACAAGCATGTGTAAGAAAAACTTTTTCCAATGGAGTGAGGCTACTTTGACTGCATTTGCTAAATTCAAGCAAGTCTTGTCAACAACCATAATTTTACATCTTCCAAACTTTGATTTAGAATTCATTATAGAGTGCGACGCTTCTACAGGGGGAATTGGGGCTATTTTGCAACAAGATGAGCACTCCATTGTTTTTTTCAGTCGACAGCTGACTCTGCAACACTAAAAATTGACTACTTATGAACAAGAGCTTATTAGCTTTGCTAAGGCCGCACAGCATTGGTGACCATATGTGTGGGGACGTCCTTTTTTTATCTGAACATACCATTGTAGCCTTAAGTATTTGCTTGAGCAACACCTCACTACTCCACCGCAGCAGCATTGGCTTAGTAATTTGATGGGTTTTGATTTCAAGGTAAAATATCGAGCTGGGAACCTCAATAGGGTAGCTGATGGGTTTTACTTGATGTTGTTCGCAATGAGAAATTAGGTTCGGATCAATTGTAACAATTGTATGGCCAAATTGAGACGGCCGAAATGGGGCTTGAATGGGCTTTACAAGATTTCTTGTTATTGTAAAAAGCCGCATTTATCTTCTTCCTTCTTTTTTGATCTCATCCATTTTATTTGCCTACCACGATAGTGCTCAGGAGGGAATTCAAAAAACTTCGCACTAGGTTCATGGTGATTTCTATTGGAAAGGCATGAATTTTGACATTGCAGTTTATGTTTCGACCTATCTGATTTGTTAATGCAATAAATCCAAGCATCTAAGCCCTGTTGGGTTACTTCAACCACTTCAACTCCTAAGCAAGTATGGTCTGACATCTTAATGGACTTCATTGATGGGTTACCCAAATCTTGGGGTAAATCAATCCTATTGGTGATCATTGACTGTTTTTCAAAGTACGCTAATTTTATTCCTCTTGCGCATCCATATACAGCATTTTGGGTTGCAAAAGTTTTTTTTTAGCAGATTGTCCGTTTACACGGCTTACTCAAAACTATTACTTGTGATAGGGATGTAGTGTTCACTAGTACATTTTGGAAAGAGTTCTTCCCCTTCAATGGAATTAAATTTCAGTTCTCCACGGCTTATCAGCCCCAAACAGATGGGCAAATAAAGGTCATCAATCGCACGATTGAAATGTATCTTTGGTGTTTTGTTGGCAACTTTCCCAAAAAATGGGTTGCTTGGGTTCAATGGGCTAAATACGGTTACAACACTTCTTTCCATTATGCTCTATAGACAACCCCATTTCAGGTTGTATATAGTCGTGACCCACCTCGTTTACTTTCTTATGCGACTAGCTCTTCTTGAGTGGATACACTTGATAGTGCTTTAGCAGATCGGAATTTGGATTTAGATGTCATTTGAGGTCGGTTGCTAAAAGTCCAACAGTGGATGAAAACTTATTATGATAAAGGCCATCATCACGTGAAATTTATTGCAGGGGTTCTGGTTTGGCTTCATTTACACGCCTGTCGTTAGCATTCTCTTGCTTTTTTTGCCTCCCATAAATTGTCCCCTAAGTTTTATGGGCCTTTTTCGATAATTCGTAGGATTGGATCTGTGGCATATGATCTACATCTGCTACCAAACAGCAAAATTCACAGCGTCTTTCATGTTTCTTTGTTGAAAGCTTATAAAGGTGATTTCCCTCTTGCTTCTTCCTCCCTACCACCACTAGATGGCCATGTTGTCCCTATACCTGAAAAGGTCATTCGCACCCGCCTCAACCGTGGTAAGTAGGAACTTCTCATCTAGCGGATTGGACTTCTAGCTTCTGATGCTACATGGAAAGATTTGCCTTCTTTTCGTCAAGCTTATCCAGATTTCGAGCTTGAGGACAAGCTCTTTCTTTGAGAGGGGGGTAATGTTGTGGATACCTTTGTGGGTCGATCCTATGTTAGGAAGGCAATTAATTTTGTTGTTGTTTAGGGCTTGGCTGTCACTTTAGGATTAGTATTTTAATTCAAGGTTTCAAGGTTTAAAACTCTCTCTAACGAGGTCCAAGGTTTTTAAGTTCTCTTAGAAGAGCTTGAGTTAATTATCACAATTGGTTGCAATAAAAATCAAAACAAGGGGAAGTTAATTGAATTAGACTTCCTATAAGTTGTCGTGTGGCATGATCCCACCCAATGAAATAAAGCCACATCAATGTCTCGTCCTTTTTTAGCCCATTTCTTGTTTAGTCAGAGATAAGAAATGTAGTTGCATCAGTTTAAGAGTTACTAATGTGAGATGGAAAAAAAAAACTATTATTGTGACTTTATTTCATTGGGTTAATTTATATCTAACGTAGTAGCCTAAGTCAATTTAAAAATTTTTTAAATATTTTTGTTCGCTTAAAAAAAACTTTAACCCTTTTGAAAAACACATGGCCACTCTTATAAGTTGGCTCTTGGAGTTGGATCCCATTCAATTCCTAGCTCTATATGTAACTTGTCAACCATTAAGCTTAAAATTATATTGAAATAAGTATAATAATTGTTAGAATGATAAAATTAATAATTGCTAGGAGTCCATTCTCTTGGTTGAATCATAATCAAACTGTACTAATTACATTACATATTTACAAATAAATATAAAAATAAAATGATGATTATAATTCCATCATTTTTTCAATTACATGAACAAATATAGTAATGAGATTATATTTCATTTTATTACATTTTTTATTGCATTACATTCGATCAAATATACCCTTAAGTCACAATTGTTAACTCTATACATAAATATAAATATGTATCATTCAAGCATCAATACTACATGTACAAAAAAAAAGCATGAATAGTTTATTGTTAATCAAACATACCCTTATATATTGTTAATCAACATATAAGAAAAATTAATGACCTATTTATTTTTATTTTTAACATGAATAGTTTAATATAGGAGGGCAATCACCTAGATACAACAATAAGAAAAACGAAAATTGCCATTATTTCTTCAGAACCCCATCAAAGACAGTTAGCTCAGAACCCTAAAAGCATGTGGACAGTTCAGAGGAAGTAAGCCAAAAAGAACTGCAGCTAAAATTCCATATGAAACAAAATCTACTCGTACATTGGTTCATAATCAAAATAGAAATTCTTAAATTACTCTGCAAAATGGTTACCTGATGAACTAGGCAGAAGTAGAGGTAGCTTCTTGTTCGTGTATGTAAAATGGAATAGGTTTGGTGGGGGCAGGCAAGCGGCCGATGCTGTCAACTTTATCTTTCAGCTTTGGTGGAGGCCTGGCTGGTTTTGGCAACAATCTTCCCTTCTTTTCAAACCATTCAGGCTTTAGCAATGCCCGCAAACCCAACTTGTTGTAATGCACTCGCCTGACAGAACCACCAGCAGCTTCAACAGCTTCCTTGGCTCTAACAGTCACTCTCGATACCTGCAAAACTTCATTCATAAAAATACGCTTCTTTTGTGTGCAGAAAGTAAATAAGTGATGGGAGTTAGTTCAAGTGCGCGAAATTGAAAAAGCTATCAGTTTCAAATTGTATCATTTTTCTTGACAAATAGCATCAAACAAACATTATAATATACCTAAAAGTTCAAATAATTTATCAGTGAATTAAGTCGTTCTCTTATTTGTAATGCAACACATGTAATGTTTGCATTGATAAATTTGACATGACTACCAGTGTCCTGTTTATCCTCAAAATTATGAATAACCAACTCTATTATTTATAACTTCCACTTTCCCCGTGCCTTAAAATACACAACAATGGAAGTAAGAAATTCAATTAGTGAGCATCTTTTTAACTGTTTACTTGCTATCTGCTTGTCTAAGATAGATTCAACACTTGCAAAGAAGCATAAACCAAAAAATAACATAACTTTATCACTTCACGAGGAATGTTACAAAACTAAAACAGCACAGGCAAAGTTGAAGATCAGAAACATCAAATTCTTGAAAAGTGTATCCTTAGTTCAGTACCAAGCATCAACGTATTGCACCACCTACTGTCATTTAGGTACCACCATCATCTGGCAACAACAAGAATAATAATAATGATAGAAAATGTAACAATTGAAATTCCAAAAAATGAGAGATTTTTAAATGGTGCCTTACATTATAGCAAGTACAAGTAGAATCTAAGTTTTTAACAGCGGTTGAAAACAAAAGCAGAAACCTTTCAAAACGTATTTACCTCCAGATGAATAGGCCATTTGATCTCATGAGCACCACGCCCCATCAGTCTTACTCCATCTTCTATTTGCTTTCCTATGGCCCCAGCATCCTATCATGACATCTGTAATGATCAATATAGACCCAAGTCCATGTAAATAGGTTAAATTGGAAGTTAGGGAAGGATGCTACTACACCTTCAGGGTTTTCATTGTGATCAATTCATGTGAATCTATCTTCCCTTCATTGATCAGCTTTGCAATCTTTCCCAATCCAACCGGCTGCCAAATACAAGAAAATGGTAAAAAAACAAACAGAAGGGAGTAGAATAAGTAAAAATCATCCCATTCAAAGCTCAAAACATATAGCATTATTCAAATAAGCAATCTAAGTGAATTCCTTTTTTTTAATTTGGGAAAGGGTTCTAACATTTCAGTCCTCTTCTTAAGGTTTGATTAAGTTTTAGTAGATAAAATCAAGTGTATCCATATGTCTTGATCAAATGTCTCTATCCAAGACTGACATAGAAGAAGGTCATATAAAGTATCACCATCCTTTTAGCTTACTTTCTATGCTAGATGACAACAAAAATGATCTCTTATCTCCCTCTCCCCCACCAAATGTTTAGAAAATCACATGTTAACTTGTGCTTTACTGGCTAACAATAGTTCCTTTTAATAGTTGATGAACTTGTTCTAAGAAAGCACTACAAAAGAATAGGAAGTTTAACTATTATCATCCACTATGGAAAGGTAGTTTTAACCATAAATGGATATTTGTTTTGGTTGTTTATCAGGTAGACAAGTGTTGAATACCAAGCACTAATGTCTACGGACATGGTTGCAAAAACATGCCAGGGAATTATAATCATTATCGCCACAAAGTAAATCAGGGAGATGGCAGAAAAAAACAGAAATAGCCATAGCATCCCTGTTCAAACATCACCATATTAGACTAACCATTAGTAATAGTAAGTGTAAACTCCTATTGATCTGCATTTGGAAGTTCTAAACATAGCAGATTAAATGGAACTCATTTTTATATCCTTTTTCTCTTTTTATCTTATTGCCTACACTCTTTTACCAACATTCTTTTTAAAAAAAAGCAGAAGTAAATGCTCATTAAAATTTTAGTAATACAATATGCAGAAACACAGAGTCTAACATACCCACCCGGAGAGCCCCATTCTCCAAAACAGACCCAATATTTCATACATAACGCTATGGAACATGTTGAGTTATTGACAAAAAGCTTAATCTATCAAGCTCAAACTATCTACTGAAACAGAAAGTTCTTAACCCCACTAAGTAAATTCATATTCTCTAGTTTTTATTCTCTTCCCACATGTTCATTGCAATCCTTATAATTGACTCTCAAGTCAGTACTTGAATACATCTTCGTGTTTAAATTAAAGACAAAGGGTCAGTGTAAGAGGTGATCATTTTCACATATATTCACTAAGTTGCACACAATAAAAATAGCAAAATACCATACAAAAACAGAATAGGGGATGAAAAATGGGAGACAAAGATTGTTAAGCATCAATTTCCAACTCCAACCCAACTTGTTTGAACATGAATTAAGCACCTCCTCTTGGGGCTATCACAAATTACAATTTTTCAAGTTAAATCTAAATTCAGGATCTTTTCAATTAAATTGATCTCATTTGAAAGCAACAAGAGAAGTGTTTCTGCAAATACCTGAAAAGTTAGGCTAAAGGCGTTCTTAAACCCTCGTTTTGGCAAACGCCGGCGCATTGGCGTTTGCCCACCTTCGAACCCAAACTTCATAGTCCCACGAGCCTTCTGGCCTTTGTGACCTCTACCAGCAGTCTTTCCCTTTCCAGACCCAATCCCACGCCCTTTCCTTGTCTTCAACTTCCTAGGCACCTTATCCCTCAAATCATTTAGACTCAAAAGGCTATAACCTCTAACACCGGCAGGCCAAAAAGTCGCCCCACCAAAGCTGCAATTGATGGGGTTTGGGCAGTGTAGAGACTGAAATTGTGGAATTGGAGTGGATGAGATGGATTTTGTGGTGGTTTTGGGGTTGAGTATCGAGGTTGAAGAGAGCAGCGAAGAGAGCAGCAATCTTCTCCTGATCATTTTTTTTTTATTTTTTTTTTTTAATGATTTGGGGTTTCCCTAGGGTTTTAATTACACAGATATTTTCAGTTAGGGATTTGATCTCAAGATTTGAAAGCAGTTTCAAATAGAATATAGCAAGGAACCATCAATCTTCAATCTTGGTTTTGCTGTAACAGCTTCCGCAATTGCACCTGATGGAAGCAAAGCAATTATAGGTGGGCAAGATGGTAAATTGCATGAATATTCTGTTACTGGTGATACCCTTGGGCTATATTTGGTTGCATGTAATGCAATGCATTGTAATAAAAAATGTAATGCAATGAAAAATATAATGTAATGCAATGTAATTGACATTCCATTACTATGTTTGGTAATGCATTTAAAAAATCTTATACAATGTAATCATCATTTCGTTGTAATGTTTGTTTGTAAATATATAATGTAATCAAAACACATCTCAAACAATTATACCACAACCGCCACTATTACCACCACAACCACAACCACCGCTCCACCAACACAGCCACCACCACACTGCCATCTCAAGCGCTACTCCACCACCACAATCGCCACTCCACCACTGTCACTGTCGTCTCAACCGCCACTTCACCACAACCACAACTACAACCACTACCCCCACAATAAATTAGAACTTTGACATTATAATAATTTGATTAAATCTGTACCTTTTCTTTTTTTTTTTGAAAAATACTTGCATCTGTACTTAAAGCTCATTTTGGGGTTTAAAGCTCATTTTGGGAAAAGTTTCAAAGGTCTTAACACTGTCATTTTGCATTATTTTCAGATTTTATAAAACTAAATGTTTTCTAATAAATCTCTTTGCATTATTTTTCAGATTTTAACACTGTTATTTTGCAGTAAAAAAAATGAAAAAGAAAAAAACCGAGAATGAAACAAAAAAAAATCAAAAACGAACCTGTATATGTGTTTGTCGAAGTGCAGAAAACGGGAAGGCGAGGCGATGGTCAAGAGAACGAAAGCAACCGAAAGCGCAGACCGCAGACAAGGAGCGCCGCGCAGGGAAGGGAGGAGGATGAGGAGAACCACGTTTGAGCGGAGTTGTTTGAGAATTGAGAGAATCTTTTGTTTCTAGGATTAAAATACAACCCTAGGCTAAAACGACGTAGTTTTAGCAATGAATTCATTAAACCTCCTACATCGAAACTACGTCGTTTTGATGGTTAAGTAGTAGTAATAATAATAATATTCTGTTATTATTATTATTCTTAATATTTTTAAAGTTATTAATGATAATAATAATATTATTATTATTAATTAATAGGCTATAATTATCTTTCAACTTTATAGTAAATATAATAACAAAATATTATGTAAGGTATTGAGTTTAATATTTTTTTTATTTGAGAATATACTTAATAGGTTATAATTAATTATAATTGTTATGATTCTTAATCTATATACACTAGATTTCTAAGTATAAATATGCTAATATATATGATGATACATATATAAAGTATAGATATATTAATATATATGATAATACTAATAAAGTACAAGTATACTAATACATACATATATATATATATATATGATACTAATAAGTTACAAGTATAATAATATATACTAAGTAAAAGTATACTAATACATATGATGATATTAAGTATAAGTATACTAAGATCTAATTGTAATTATATTTATAATAAGTTCATTTGTGATATTTTATATGAGTTATATTCTAATTTACTAAAAGTTTATATGAATTTTATATCTCACATGAGTCATATTGTAAATTAAGATTTAGGTAAAAAAATTTAAATTAAGATATAATTATAATTATTATTAGAAATTTATTAGTGATATTAATAAATCGCTTTAAAAATATTTAATTATAACGTTATTAGCATTATATTCAATTAATCACTTTTTACTTTCAATAAATTTCATAATTACCAGATTATAAAACATTCAATTAAATTACTAAGATATGAATAATTTATATATAATTTTATTTAATATATTTTATAAAAAAATAAATTCATTTTATTAAGATATTATAATTTAATTTAAGTAATTTTATTTATAAATAAGATAATATTATTTCTAATAATATTTTATTTATTAATAAATATTTAAAGTATAAATTATTATAGGAGTCAGTGATATATATTCATTGTGCAAGTACTTTAGAACAGAATGTGAGGTGGCATGGTGGTTAGAAAACATTGTTAAAACTCTGAAGGTTAGGAGTTCAACTCCCATTGTCAACCCGTTCAACCGAACTCGAACCCGATTTGAACCCGCATCGGGTATTAAAATCACTACCCAAACTTCATAGTCCCACGAGCCTTCTGGCCTTTGTGACCTCTACCAGCAGTCTTTCCCTTTCCAGACCTAATCCCATGCCCTTTCCTTGTCTTCAACTTCCTAGGCACCTTATCCCTCAAATCATTTCGACTCAAAAGGCTATAACCTCTAACATCGCCAAAAAGTCGCCCCACCAAAGCCCCAATTGATGGGGTTTGGGCAGTGTAGAGACTGAAATTGTAGAATTGGAGTGGATGAGATGGATTTTGTGGTGGTTTTGGGGTTGAGTATCGAGGTTGAAGAGAGCAGCGAAGAGAGCAATCTTCTCTTGATAATTTTTTTTAAATTTTTTTTGGAACGATTTGGGCTTTCCTTAAGGTTTTAATTACATAGATATTTTCAGTTAGGGAGCGACCATTTTAAGGTTGCAACCGATGTAACAGTTGGTAGGCATGGGTTCAAAATTTTTGGCTAATGCTACAAAAAAAATCCTGATCAATACATCTTGTTGCAAAATCACTCTAACTCGACCTTCATCCCCTTGGCATCCCAAAATCAAATATTTGTATTAATATCACCCCAAATGCAAAATTTGACTAGGGTTTGAATAAAAAATTAATAAATGTGGGTCCCACATTTGCATCTTAACTTAACCCAAAATGCAAAACGGACCGTTTTGGCCACTTGAGCTCCTTCATCCAAAAAATTTAAAAAACCCTAATTCTCATCGATTTCTCTCCTCTCCTCCTCCTTCTCCTTCTTCATCTCTCACGGTAACCTCAATCTCCAACACTATGGGTAGTGTTGCTTTTCCTTTATTAACTGTGTTGCTTTTTTTTTCTTGTCTTGTATTCTTGAATGCGATAATAGAATCTGAAACTGAAGGTGGCGCTGGGGTTGGTGGATTCAATGGTTGCTCCATCTGGACTGAGATGTCGGCACAATCTTCCCGTCAAGATAATGACATCGTGGAGTAGAGCAAATCCCAATACACGATTCTATTGATGCCTATAGTGTAGAATGAAGGTAAAGTAATAAGAGTTTGTTTGTATTTTTTCTTTCCACTTTGGTCTGTCATATACCAATGGCAATTTCATGTTCATTATTTCAGGAAGGGGATCCTAAAGATTGTGAATTCTTTAGGTGAATGGACAGTGAACTCTCACCTAGGAGCATGGAGATTGTGAATAATATATATGCAAGAATTGATGCTTTGAAAAGAACTGTGCAGATATTGAAGGAGAAAAACTTGGAGCTAGAAACAAAACTGAAGGAGGCAGAGAAGAAGGTGGAGTAGAAGAAAGCATCTAAGAAAGAAATGAAGGCCCAAATGTTGCTTCTCAATGCTAGCAACAGTGCATTTAATTCTCTGTATAAAGTTGAAGAAGAAAAAGGGGGGATTTGATTGAAGTGTTTCTGTATAGGAATTGGGTTAATGTGCTTGATGTACTGGGTTGTGCTTTATTAGAACTTTAATTATAGTGAATGTGAACTTTTGTTTAGTTGTGGTAGTATCTTTTATGTCCAAAAAGAGTTAATGTGCTTGTTTGTAGAACCTAACTTGGTATTGAATGGAAAAGCAGTCATTTGGCTATTTTGCTATCAACATTATGTATATGTAAGTGCAACTGTTATATGTTTAGAAAATGTGAATATGATAACAAGTGTTTCTGTAAAGAAAATAACAACCAAGTGATTGTTAGGAAACTACTTGCATTGTATTAATAAGAAGTGATGTATCACTTGTATTACATAATCAGGCCTAGATACTGCATTATCACAAAAATATTCCCAAAATTGATAAGTCAGCATCCACAGCAGAGTACCAAAATGAATGCTGCACAAAAAGTATCCTATAACTGATATGGTAGTTGCTATTAATAAAAAAGAATGATATAAACTCATATTTCTAAACAAAAAGTGTCCTATAACTATGAGCTATTAGTTTTAGTTGAACAAAAAGCATCCTATAACCCCTAAAACAACTGAGTCAATTAATCTTGGCTTGAATCTGGTGGAGGTTGACTTAGGTTAACTGTTTATCGTGGTTCTACAGAATTAGTAGCCTCCATCCTAACAGTGGAGCTTGCATTTCCATCCTTTGCCTCATTGTTCCTTTGAACCCTCAATTTCTTCCTAGTAGCAGCTTTAACACCTTTCAAACCATGTACAAATTCAACACTTGTTTCTCTTGGCATCTAGCAGATTTACAATATGCAAATAACTTAGCACTTAACACATTCATATGCAGCAAACATTGAAAAATACATTACAAAGTAATATTACTTACCCTTGCATAAATATTACCATTCTCATTAAAGATTCTGACCTCATATCCTTCTTTAATCTGGTCAAAATTTACAAACACAGTCTATAATATACAATATTTAATGCATTGGGAAAACATGTGCTTGTTGGCACTTATGAAAGGCCATCTACCTTTGCTTTTTCCTTTGCTTTTCCAGCTGTAGATGGTCCCCTTGCTTGTCTTCTTGTGGAGATGGATGTCATACTTGATTCCTTTGGTGGTCTCCCAATTTTTTCCTTAAAAAACACAAACACCTAGATAAGTTAACACGTGTGACCACCAAATTATGAATACAAAATTGAATTTGCATTTTTAATTATCCATTTTTTTACTCTTTCAGCAAGTGATTGGTAAATATTTGGGCATGCTCTTTTGTTGCGACCATGTTATTATAATGTCTTTTCTGCTCCTGATTATTTTGGCACTCTTCTTTAGAGACTCATATGGATCCTTCCTTCTATTCTTCTTTTGCCTTCCAGGTTTCTTAACATAATCAGGTGGCTGAATTTGTGCATTTGCCATTGCAGGCCACATTTCTTCACCACCCAATGGACATAATTCATACTGATATGTCTTTCTATATGCCTCAGCCTTCAAACAATCATAAACATAGTCTACTATCTCATGCCTCATGAAGTTAATACAAGAGATGGCATGTGACCACCAAATTATGAATACAAAATTGAATTTGCATTTTTAATTATCCATTTTTTTACTCTTTCAACAGGTGATTGGTCAATATTTAGGCATGCTCTTTTGTTGCGACCATGTTATTATAATGTCTTTTCTACTCCTGCTTATTGTGGCACTCTTCTTTAGAGACCCATTTGGATCCTTCCTTCTATTCTTCTTTTACCTTTCAAGTTTCTTAACATAATCAGGTGGCTGAATTTGTGCATTTGCCAGGCCACATCTCTTCACCACCCAATGGACATAATTCATACTGATATGTCTTTCTATATGCCTCAGCCTTCAAACAATCATAAACATAGTCTACTATCTCATGCCTCATGAAGTTAATACAAGAGATGGCATGACAGCAAGGTACTCCAGAGAGCTATCATGCCCTATATGAGCATTCCTTCTTATCCAAGTGAACCACAAAGGCATTTTTCCCTACTTGCACTTGGAAATTGTAATCATCTGATGGCCTAGGAACACAATTGGAAGTAACCAATTTGGCATTCTCAATTCTTTTCCCAATGCCAGCATTATAGATATAAATGATGCAAATAGACTTTTTTACTATTGTTGCTGACAGCGATGAAGCTAGGAATTTTTCATAGGGGCGAAAATATTTTTATCATTTTATTCGACAAAATTATTTATAAATACACTTCATTATGTATGGTCATCGCATAAATAAATATAAATAATTTACATAAAGTTTCATAAATAAAACTTGTTAAAATTATATCATAAAAATAATTTAATCCTTACTTGACTTAACATCCTTTTTTATTGTTCTATTTAATTTTTGCTCGACGTTCTTTCATAGAGCTAAAATCATCTATGATTAAATCAACACTAAACTTCATTGTAATTTCTTTTTTAATGTAAACAATTAAGCAATCATTTAAAAAATTATCTTTCATTTTAATGTGAAGTTTGGTCTTGACTATCTTCATTACTATATAGTTGTTGTTGATATAGGAAGAGTAAGAACAAGTCTGATCAATTTGTTAATGAGAGGATAGATAAAATATTTTCTAATTGTTATAATCTCTTGACACAACTCTTGAATATTGTGTAACTTTTGCATTTCAATATGATTTGGAACATCAAGTTTAAAGTGTTCAAGTTCTATCATTAAATATATCAAATCTTGCTTTGTGAAATCATTAGGATAGAACTTCTGTGCAAGCTTGTAAATATCATGAATGTTAAAAGCCTTAAATCCATCTAGTTTTTAAAGCACAATTGAGAACAATTAACTCTATCATGCGATCATTGAACCTTATGTACAATTCTTGCAATTGATAATCAATTGCAACAATAAACACATTAACTAGATAATAATACTCAATATTATTCTGATTATATGGGTTTCGAGATCCACCACACTTTGCAATATATCGAGCACTAAAATTTGAGATATCAACTTGATATTTTTCACAGAATATGTTTACTTTTTTTTAAAAAAAAAGTTTCCTAACATGAATCTCTTAAATTCTTGATTAATATTTTTGTACTTGAGACAATATGCATAACATTCAAAATATACTAAGATTGGTGTTGCAAAGCTTAACAAAAAATTCGATTAATTTGTAAAAGTTCTTTCATGAGAGGTAAAATGAAGATAAAATCAAAAGATAATAATTGCTTTAAAGCAAAATTTGCATCCCCTCGTTAAGAATATGAAACTCTTCATCAGCCATTTTACTTAAAATTACACAAGTCACATTAAACATCTTTAATAAACTAGAAATGCAGTCTAAATATAAACCCCAATGAGTATCTCCTGCACGCTTTAAAGTGCCAATTTGATTAAGCCCCCTTCCTGATTCAATCTCATTATTACCAATCGAACAACGTCAATAGAAACTTAAATCCTTAATCGATTAATAGCAATTTGATCAGAGGTTTGCTTGTCAATAAAATTTTTAATATATTTATACACATTCATCAAATCATTACATGCTCTAACAATATTCTTATGAAAAAAGTCAATATTTTTTTCCACATGTTACAGAAAACCACAATTCACTCTAACCTTTTTCTAGTTTTTGAAACCTCCAACAACAAACTTATTTAAATAAGATCTTTCACATGACTCACTAAATAGATAACAAGTAAGCAAAAAGCAGCATCACTAGATGGAGAATATTCAAGCCAAGATGGAAACAAATCAAACAAAGTAGCACAAAAATGACGGAGATTTGTCGTTGAACCTAATGTTGGGATACTTTTCAAGTCTATATTGACAAGGATCAACTTTGAGATATACTCGACGAATTTCATCTTGTTTATTTACTGGATATTTCTATATTGGTGGACGTTTTCTAGGATCACACTCTAAGGAAGAAATATTAGTTGTTCAAGTTTCACCCTTTGAATCTTATAAGGACGATCAGAATACTTCATGTTCAAGCTCCACTATTTGAACCTTATGAAAAGGATCAAAAATGGATACTTTAGATTCAAGTTTCACTCTTTCTTGACTAGATGAATCTCCTTGAGTCTCAAATTGTTCAATATTTTTTCTTTTAAAAAACGAATCAATAGCTTTTAATTTTCGCATGACTTCAAATAATCAAACACCTAAAAATAATATGAGTATGTAAGCAAATATATATTACATATTTGATCAAAAAAATTTTATAGAAATAATATAAAATAAATGACAACAAAATAATAACTTCCTAAATTTTTCATATTAGAAATTACAATAAAATAATTATCAATAATTTTAAATGTTATATTATAATTTTAAAATTCAATCAATTTAATAGCATATTATTTTTTCAAGTTGTTATGTTTGAATCAAATATTTTATATTTATGTAAATTTTTGTGCACTCGTAGAATGGAATGAAACCTAAAATTAAAAGTAAAATCAAACTTAAAGTAAAATTTAAAAAGAAAAACTAATAAATCTAAAATTAATAATAAAGAGAAAAGTATTTTGTGTTTTCGTTCTTCTTGTAGCTTTTCTGTCTTTTGTGTTTTTCTCCAAAGCTGTAATTGTATGTTTTAATTCTTCAATGTTTGAATAACTACTGTCAATTTATTAAGATATAATTTAATAATGACGTTATTTAATTTTATATTACATTTTTATTTATCAATTTAAATCTTTACATTGAAATTTGACAAAATCTATTATTTAAATTGATTAAATACTTAATTTGCATGAATATATAAAAAAAAAATTGGAGACTTAAAATTAATGAGTTTGAAATACTTTTAAACATATAATTATTTCAATAAAATTCATTTTTTAAAAAAATTATAATTAAGAATTTACTGCTAAAAATTTATAATTATTTTTCATCAAAATTCAAAATTTACAACATAATATATTTTTGCTTTTTCTTTTCTAAGGCTATTAATTAACTGGAAAAAAAGAAAATTTTGAAGAAAAAATAAAAGATAAACATGTGTTGTTCGATTTGGTATATAAGCCATATACTGGGATTGCGCTTAGAAAACCTTTTAGAGGGCAAGTAAAATTTTTAAAGTTTAGGGAGACAGACCTATGTTTTAAGTATTATAATACCCTACGAGTAAAATGGAAATAACATAAAAAAAATTCATATATATATATATAATATAATATAATTTTGTCACAGGTTAGGGTTAATGGGCTGGGCTTTTTTCTGGAAAAAATAAGAAATTATAACACTAAGTAACAAGTCGAACTTAGGTTGCTTAACTTAAAGTAAAGCGCCCAACACAGCTAGGCTAGCAATAATAAATTTCCAAACAACTTAGCCACGAATGTTAAACAGAATTCGAATATTCTTAGAAAAAAAAAACAGTGGATAAGAGTTTAAAAAAACAAAATACAAAACCTTAAACATTAGTATTTAACGTTTGAGGAAATACTACCTAATTTCTAAAAGTTATTATAAATATTGCGATAGCTGAACAATATAATTAATAGATATAAGACGTCTCAACTAGAATTAAAATGCTAAAAGCTCTTTAAAACATTGTTAGTGAATAGGTTCGTAAAAGGTATCAAAAATTTCTTTTTTTTTTTCTTTTTTAAGAAAATGATTCCAAAGTTTTTAAGCATACAAAGATAGGAAATTTTGAATCGCAAGGCTAAAATTATATAGCACTAAGATAGGAAGCTCTTTATTTTTATTTTTGAAAAAAAATAGAATTTTCCCTTTTATACATTACCCCCACTACTTTAATTTTCTGGATCCGTCCTAACTACATAACGTGCAATAAGAAAATAGCTCTATTAAAAAAATTAAAAAAAAAATATTAAGCTGGACAACAATAAAGAAAATAAAAAATAATGTAAGACTTATTTTTAATAATATCTAATTGGAAAATAAAAAATACTATCTTAAATTAATTAGGAAAATATTACCACTATATATGTTTAATTTCTCAAGAAAAAAGAAATTATTAAAAAAATATTATGTTTGCCTAACTTAGCCAGCAACAATTTGACGGTTTCATGCATAAATGAATATTAAATATAGACCGTGTAAGTATTTTTAATAGTCATGAACTATTAACGTAAATTACTGAAAATATCTCCCTAAATTAGTAGAGCCGTATTGGATTAAGATTGTGTAGAATTTTAAAAGAATTGTTGATTTTGATAGAATTGAAGAACTTTTAAGATTTCCACGGAATTTTACATAAAGTTTTATGAAATTGGCCATATTTTTTTTATAGATTTTAATTGACTTTTATATATTTAATCAAAATTAATTTCAAGTTCTAATTGAACAAATTAAAAGATTTTGAAACTCAATTGAAAAACTAAACAATAATAAGAGACCAAAAAGCAAATGTGTTATCTTCTCCAAAATATTTTTTTTTTTCACTAAAATCTGAACACCGCCAACAATTAAAGTCTGCAATAGCAGCGTCACCGACCATCATCCTTTGCTCCAAGAACAATTACGATGTGGTCAAAAGACCACAAGCTTCTTATCCTTTGATTGAATGACGACCGTCTTATCAGAAATCTCAGATTTAAATATATATATATATACACTAGTTCTTTTTATAACGCGCAATGCACGTTGACTATGACTATATTGTAATTATATGTTGATTTTTTATACTCATTTAGCTTTTTTATTTATATATTAAAGCATAAATTCTTATTTAGGTTATAATAAATATAGTGATTTTTATACATATAGTAAAATATTTTTTTCAATTACATGTCTTGAACTATAATATCTCATTAAAAAAAATGATACATTTGTTTCTCCCTTTAAAATAGAAATTTAAATATGAAATATGTCATTTATATTCTATTCAATTTATCAATTAATATAGTTTTTATTATATGCTAATTATTTTTTTAAGTACCAAATTAATTTATAAGAATCATCATATAACTTTTATTTTACATTTTATAATTAACTTATATATTTTGTTAATAACTTTCGCTATAATTTCTTTTAATAAATAAATATATGTTAACAATAGAATAAAAAATTAATCTAATAAATCAAATTAAATATGTATAAATAATAAAAATTTTCAAATATTTCATATTTGCACATATTCATTTAAAATAATAATGTTGAAGATAAATTAAAAATAGTAAAAATAATAGATAATAATAATAATATTATTAAATTATTATTAATAATTTATATAATAATATAATAAATAAAACATAATTTGATAGTAAAATTTTAATTTTTCAAATGTTTAATTATATATAATATATGTATTTATCTAATAAAAAAATTCAATCAAGTTATAGAGATATTATATATTTTTTTATGTTAAAATTTTTTAATTGGTCTCTTCATTCACACACACTTAAAACTGAAAATCAACAACCACCATTAGTCAGATCTGCACTAATTATCAGAGCTCGCACAAGGAGGCGATCTTATATTAATTTAAAATCGATGCACGACCTGTCGCTTACAGCTCATGGAGCCCAGTGGTACGACCACAGCAATGGCGAATTGTATTTTTCAATTTTTTGACTATTTTAAAATTTTTATTTTATTTTTAAATCATTATTTAATTAAAATCATCCCATAAAAATCTAAAAAATAATCAAATTAATTTTAAAATTTTGCAGTAGCATTAATATTAATTTTTATCAAAATATCAAATCTCAGCACATGAATTAATTCAATAATTAATAAATTATTTTACATCTTAAGGGGTAAAGATGAAAGTAGTACAGATATTTTAGGATATTTGCTCCGCTTTAATCTATTTTAAGAAAATATCGATAGTTATAAATGGGTTTAAAATGGATATGAATAGCGAAATTATTAGCCATAATGGATACAATTAGGATACATATATAGAAATTTAGATGCCCGCTAGTCATTAGCCGCTATATTAAATAGATTCGGTAGTGGGTACCCGCGGGTGTCCTATCAATTGTTAGTAAAAAATATATTTTAAATAAGTTCAAATTTGAATAGTTTAAGATTCGCGGATACCCTACCATTTAGAAGATACTTTAAACGAATTTTGTATAAATACGAATAATAAAATTTAAAAGGATTCGAATATGGGGACTTAAATGAGTATTTAAATGGATTTTGAATGAATACGAGCAGTAAAATTTTAAAGGGATACGTTTAAAATTTGCTGATATTCTTTCTGCTTCTATTCTTATCAAAGAGTGTATTAATACTTTGTAAGATTTTAAAAGATTTTTGAATCTTTGAGTTGGAAGATGGATTTATAAACGACTCTTTTATTCATTCATACCTACCACCTTAAAATCTAACTAAATATATAATTTTATAAAATCCTTCTAAATTAGTAATTTTTTGAATACCATCAAATTCACATGAACTTTTAAAAGTCACTAGTTTTTTTAAGACGTGCGTTGTACGTTGAATATACTCATTACATATTCATTTATTTATCTATATAACATTAAAGTATAAATTTTATTTAGATTAAAATAAAAATAAGTAGTTAATTTGTATTGCACTTTGACGTACAAACTATTTGCTATAATATATTTTATATACTTAATTCTGTTTTTATATAATCAAGTGGTCTCATAATAAAATTCAACTCAATTCCTAAACTTAATAGTTTAGTCTCTAATTTATAAATAAAATTTTTAAAATTATAATAAGTGCCCAAAAAGAAAACCAAGTCATTATTCAATTTTTAATTTCTACCTTTAACTTCAAATTATTATTTATATACAACTATAATGAAAAATAATAATAAATTACTTTTTACGGTTAGGTAAAAGAAAAGAAATGAGATGATAATTTAAATGAATAATAGAAGCATTTTGGCTACGGTAGCAGTATTATTTATCTAGTAAAATATATTTTCTTTTTTATCTATATTCTTAAAGAATTAAATGTTTAATAACTAAAACATAAAAATATTTTTAAATATATCGTTATTACATATATTTATTAAAAAATAAATTTAACAAAGATAAAATTTAAACTTTTAATTACTTAATTATCTATATATATTTATTTAAAAATAATTTTTTTAATTCATTATGAGGCCTAATAAGCTAAAATAACACTATGGGCTATCAACAAGGAATAACCTTTCATTCACTAAATTGGTGAAAACACTCATGGTCGAAAAGATTCGAACTTAAGACCTCTCACTCCTCATGTAAGCGAAAAGATATTATTGATTTAAAAATAATTTTATAAATATATTAATAATAAAATATAATTTTCTAATTGGCTATGACTAAAATTATTTTAGAATATCTTAAATTTTATTAAGGGCGCTATCGAAAATTCCATTATTCCCCCTTATTTTCACTTTTATATATAGTATAGATAGATAATTAAATTCTATCAGATTATCAGATTTTTATGAATTTTATAAGAGTCTGAATTGAATACGAAAAAATTTAAATAAACTTCAAAAGAATATTGATTAATTACCAGATCTTTAAAATCTGTTAGAGTCTTAATCTAATATATCTCTAAATGAATTTCTTTTATATTTTTTCTTTCGAACATCAAAATTTTCAAATGAAATAAAATTATTAAAATTTGAAGTTATATGTTAAATATTAACAAATAAGACATAAAAAATAAGAATATATATTACACATCATTGTTTTTAAATTATATACCCTGTAATGTTTAACGAGGCTTTATTATAGATTTTATATAAGCGTTTGAATTTTTTAAGTTGATTTTTTTATTGAGAGTCTCGAAATAATCCTACATATTATATAATAAAGATAGGATACTTGAACTCACTAAATTGATGACAATAATTATAATTATCTTTATCATATTTTTTTTCAATTTTTCATACTATAAAACAAAAAATGAGGTAATAAAATAAATACAATTTTCAAAACATAAATTATTATTTGTGCTTACAACTTTTCTTTTTGAAATATATTGATTGAGTTAATAAATTTTTTCTCTTTTTTTAATTTATCTTGAATAGTTGTTTTTACTTTTCTAATTTATTGTACTAAAAAAATTAAATCACTAACTAATTTTTTCCTAGTAAATTTTATCTCTTTTTTATTGAATTGGTATTGAATAATTGTTAAATTTACAATATATTTTATATAAAAAAATAAATTACGAGTCCACAGCATGTTAATAAATATCTATCTATCTATCTATCTATATATATATATATATAGATTAAAAAGAAAAAGGAAAAAGGACAACAAACCACATTTTAAAGTTGTCGCTCAAGGCCCAATTTTGCATTTTCTTGTCCCTATTCAATCATTACAATATTAAGTTAGTTTTTCTTTAGTGTGTTCACAAACCATCATCGCTAATAGTTTGTCTCTATTTTGCGGTGTCTTTTACTTTTTTTATTTTGATTTTCAACCCATCACTCAAAGATCAAAATGGTAAAAAAAAATAGGAATATTTGTAACAAACACAATATCAGAATTTTATTATAAAGAAAACAATTAAAAGTATTTATTTGTATATTTTATTTCCAAATTCTTCAATATTTTCAGTATAAACTGATTTTTACACATTAAAAATAAATGTAATTTAATTTATTTACAAACAAAGCCAACCCTTTGTTTACATTTAAATTTTTAAATTTAAAAAATAATTATTATATATTTGAATAGATTAGTATGATATTCATAATTTTTTAAAAAAATTTTAATTATAAAATTTAAATTAACTAATTAACTAAAATTGAGATGTATAATCAATAATTAAATAAAAACATAAAATTTACTCGATATGATAAATAATGTTATAAAAAAATTATAGTGTTTTGATAAAACAATTTTAAATTTATAATTGCATAATTGCATTATTTGTTATACAATTGCTCATAACTATATTTTTAATCTCTTATAAATAATTATAAAATAAAAAATAAAATTTTAATTAAATTAAATTGATTCGGTTCAATCGTGATTCAACTGTCAAACCAATTCAATACCCCACCCTCGATTTGGTTATTTAAGAACCATAAATATAAAGAAAAGAACAGAAAAGAAAATACATTTGCCACTTGCTAGTCAATTGGTTGACTCGGAAGACGACATCGCCAAAGGAAACATGACTCAATTTTTGGGCTCTAGATGAGACGTCACTGAATGACGTACCAATAAGCATTATTGACTTTTAAAAGATGCCCGTTACTAAGATATGAGCGAAGAATGTTTGAGGTCTCAGTAAATGCATTGACGACTTGATTATAAATAAAAATATAAAGATAACAATAAATATAAATATGAATCTCATTTCTTAATATTTAAAAAAAATTATTTATTTAATATATAAAATTTTACATAATTTGAATCTTACTGGTCCTTCTATAATCCACGGTATCTATTTATAATATATATAAAATAAAAATGAAGGTGCATATAGTAAGATTATACATTGATAAAAATATTATTAAAAAATTTTAATTTTATTAATTAAAAATAAAGATAATATATTTTTTATTAATCATATTAATTTTTTATTTAAATCTAAATTCTAATAAATAAAATAAAAAATTATATTATATACTAAATAAAGTATATATTAAGTATGGTAAAAGTAAAAATCAATTTTATAATAAATGTAATTTAAATTATACTTTAAAAGATACATATTAAATACGGTAAGAATACAGTACATTTAATTATTATTTTTAGTAAATATTTATTTTGATTGTTTATAATTATTCTATACAACTTATTATACAAATAATAAATGTAATTTATTATTATTGATCAAGGAATATGTGGTAAGATTTATTATTTGATATAAAGTAGAAAATAAAACTTATTATAAATATATATAAAATATAAAATTACAATATAACATGTTATATTATCGCACGTTAAAAGAAATCTTTTTTCTGAAAAATAAAATTTTAAAATTTATTTATTTACTCGTAGACTTTAGCAAGAAGTAAAAGAAAAATCAAAATTATAAACAATAATAACTATCTATCTATAATATTTAAAATAATAGTTTTTCATTATTACTCGTAGACTTTGTAAATGAAAAGTTCATTGGTCTATAATTACATATTCTTTTAATTTGTTTCCAAACTAATAGAATAATGAAAAACTATTATTTTAATTGACAAAATATAAAAAATAATATTAATTTCTAAACGGTTTATGATATTATATTATATAAAAAAATTAAACTAATTAAATTTACAATTTAAATTGCTTATTTTATTTTCATAAAAATTTAGTTGTCAAAATATAATAATGTTTATAAATATATTCTTTCCTTAGCAAGTTATTTAATTATTGAATTTTATTATTTAATTATTTCATTAAATGTTATTTTTTTATTTTGTGAATGGTAATAGATTTTCAGTAATATAAACTATTCATAATATTATAATTTATAAAAATAAATAAAAAATTATTATATAAATTAATAATATATATTAAAATATATTTATTTAAAATAAAAAAAATCGATAAGTGCAAACAACATAGAATGTACATTTGAGAAAACTAGTAAATTATAATATTATGAAGAATTTATATTAATAAAGTCTAAAAGTATTCAGAAAATATAAATATTTAGATCTAAATCTATTAAATAAGCTAGGAAATTATATTTCTATACTAAAAAAATATATATTAAATATGGTAAGAGTATAATATTTTTAGAATTTTAGTTTTCTTAGTTAAAAAAATAAAAGTAATTTAATTTTAATAGGTTATATTATATTATATGATATACATATTAAATATGGCAAGAATGTAATATATTTAATTATTTTTAATAAGTAACTTATTATATAAAGAATAAATGTAATTTATTATTAGCAAACTATATAACATGTTAGTTGAAAGAATTTTTTTTCCTAAAAAAAGAAACCATAAAGTTAAGTATATGCTCATAGAGTTTAGCAAAAATAATAAAAAAATAAAATATTAATAGTTAAAAATAATGATTAATATATATTGTTATTAACAGTTTATGGTTGTTTTAAATAAAAAATTAATTAAATTAAATTTAAATTGTTATAAGAAAATTTAAATGGTTTGATAAGTAATTTTATTTTCATGAAAATTTGATTTTTAAATTATTGTAATAGTTTATTATTATAAATATGTTATTTTCTTAACAAATTATTTAATTATTAAATCTTTCATAAAATATTCTTTTTTAATTTTGTAAATGCTCTTAGGATCTTGGTAATATAAATTGTTAAAAATATTATAGTTCATATGGTTTCATATGTAAAATCCAAATATTATTGGCTAAAAAATAAAAAAAAAAACTTCCTATTTTAACAAACATTCTGTTACCTTAAAATCACTTCCTATTTTGGCATCTATTTCTGAATTAAAATAATTTTAAATTTTCTTATATTTAAGGTAACAAATAAACATATACATTATTAACAAATAAATTTTTGATAGTAAAACAAAACGTCTTTTCGATTTCATATAAAAACATTTTGTAGGGAGAGGTGAAGTGTCTTAACTGTAATTAAAATTCGAACTGAATTAGAAGATTTCAAGCAATAGGATCCGAATAGCGACGGTGGACAAAAAAAAATTTTTGCATCTCTTTGACCATTAAATTTGGTTTTATTTTTTTGGATATATTTTTTGTAAAAATTAAAAATACATTAAAAGATGTTAACTGAATTATATAAATATATATAAGCTCTAATATATATATATATATATATATATACGTTTAGACAATATCTAATATCAAATTATATTTTAATTCAACGAGTACAATGATTATTAATAATGTGCTTTCTCAAATTAAAATGTTCTTTTTTCTATTTGTGAATGCTCAATTTCTTTACATATATTTGTCATTTGATTTAATTCTTATATAAAAATTACATTTAGAATCAAATATATAAAATGTTCTCTCTTTCTCCCATTCACCATTAATTTTTTTTTTCATTTTCTCTATTGAAAAACAAATCAAGCATGTAGATATTTTTTAACTACATGATAATCTTGTCTTTTAGAGTCTGATAGTGTGATCTGTTCCTCTATTGGATTTAGTGTTTCAATTTCTCTACGTTTTTTATAAACAATTAATTCATAGATAATTAAGCGATATATAGAAGATTAGAGAGTTTATTAATCCAATCACTTTTAAAAATCTATCTGTTTTGTTTTTTGATTAACCTTCTAATTTTAATTAGAATTTATTGTTAGATCAACTACATTAATTATTTTATTTATAATAATTTTGCTGTATGTCTACGTCTGATCTTTAGGATCCAATATATAATATTTAATTATATATTTTAGTCAATAAAATTTAAGTATAAATAAAAAAAACTATTCATCCAATCAAAATTAAAAGATTACCTTTATATTTTTTCAACCAATAAAATTAAAATAGATGGAGGGTATATAAGTAAAAAAAATAAACATTATGTTTTTAATCAATAAAATTAAAATAGGTGTATGGATAGATATGTGAATATAAAAGTAAAAAAAATAAAAATAAAAATAAATGCACGGTCACAACACTGCACACTCATTGCACATGATGTGGCGCCAACCCATCTTAAATATTTTTCCTTATACGTTGAATCTTTTAGATAACTTGTGATTTATTTTGTCGTTTTTTTTTCTTCTTTCCTTTCATACTCTGTCTCAAATAAAAATGAAATATAAATAATAAATGGGTGAAATGGGAAAAGCCCCATCCAATTCTATAAATAAGCTTCCGCAAATCAATTATTCTCACTCACTTCTCCTTATCTCTCTAATCTCTCTGCTGAAGATGAGAGGAGGCTCATGGCACTTGCCATTGGTCATATGTATGCTAACTGTACTGTGCATGGCGGATGCAGCGGAGGTTGACGGCGGGGATTGGTGGCAATCAGAGAAGATAAAGTTTGACACCGGAGGGCTGAGTCGAAAGAGCTTTCCGGCGGGATTTTTGTTTGGAACGGCGACTTCGGCTTATCAAGTTGAAGGCATGGCCGATAAGGACGGTCGCGGCCCCAGCATTTGGGATGAGTTTGTTAAAATTCCTGGTAATTTAATTTAATTTAATTTCAATTATAATTAATAACACATATATTACAATTATTAAGAAATTAGTTTCGGGGAATGGATATTATGATGACATTAATGGCACAAGAAAAGAAACTAATCTTATCTTATCTTTGCCTAATCTAACTGTAATAAATTTCATAATTACTTGAACAAAGCTAATTTGAGGGAGTGTTTGGAATACCACTCTAATTTGAGGGTATACTTGGAATTCCACTTTATTACCAGAAACGTACGTCGGTGTGAAAATTTTTGTGCTGATGAGTAAAAATTGTCCTAGTTACTATGGATTGGTGCCCTATATATTTTTTTTTAATTTATTGGTCTAAATAACACTAAATAATATATTAATTAATTCAAATAATACCCCAAGCTACATAAATTGAATTAATTTTTTTTCTCACTAAATTAATAAAAATTTTTAATATTACAAATTTAAGAAAGAATTGATCTTCGTTATTTTTTTCTACTTTAAAAAAAATAATTCTGTGACTTGAACCTACCAGCTGGGCGACTTGAAAATTATACTTTAATTGTAAAAATTAAAAATTATTCTAGTTTATGTAATTTAAGAATATTACAGGTGTATTTCTGTATTTTAGTAATATAATAATAATATGATATGATACGACATGTGATTATCACGTGGGTACAGGGATTGTTGCCAACAATGGAACGGGAGAGGTTTCAGTGGACCAATATCACCGCTACAAAGTATGTACTCATCCTTTCCTTGTCTCAGATTCTGTTATGACTCTGCAATATGTGGTCCATAGTCCATGGATGTAGCTTTGGATTACGTGCACACTACGATATTATAAGCCTGTGAACTGTCTCATACACTAACTTACTAAATTAATGTGTAAATTGTACTCTCTGAAAATTATTTATTATAGAGATTTTTCCATTTTTTTAATGAAAAAACTAGTGCCAAGTTTTCTTCACTTCATATCATCACATTGACTGAATAAGCAAAACTACAAAATCTCTGATCATTCGATTGGTTTGATTCAAATCAAATTGAATCATTACAAACTGAATAAATTAAATTTTCATATAGAAAAAATAAACTGATTTTTTGGTTCAATTTTTCAGGTTTGACTTATTTTTATGTTCTTCATTTTTGTATAATAAATCGAGTTAAACCAAAAAATTTTGATTTTTTATAAAGATTGAAACCAAACCAAACGCATTTAAAATCTAACCAAACCACTGGGTTCGATTTTTTAGTTTGACCCAAATTTTATCCACATGGATTTCTATCTCTCAAATATTCCCTAATTCTGCAAGCCAAAGTTGACTTCTCTAGTGTGTGATAAAGATTAAAGACCAATCAAATTACAGTTACGACAGACGACTCTTTTGCCTTGACCTGAACAAAAGTGATTACGGTAAATAAAATATACCATTATGAGGTTGGCTAGCTCAAATTCTGATTCTGGTGAAGTTAAACGAGAAAGAAACTTGCTAAAAATAAGTGGATGGTGACTGAACCAATCATTTATAATTGATTGTCTGTTTTCAGAAAAAAAAAGTTTTATAATTGGTTTTCTGCAATACTGGAAGATAAAAATGCCATATAGGGAAAATTGTAAAGATATTTGAATCCTAGGATTTATTTCTTTTTTTGGCATTTATTTAGAGGTGATGTAGACTATAGGATTCCAACATCTAACCTCAGGGCAGTCCCTCAGACTGCTGGGCTAGAAGTCCAATAGCCTAAGGGTACTAAATTTTAGGATTTTGTTGATTAAATGTAATGGTTTTTTATAAGCTAAGGTTGCAAGGCTGCAGATGATAAGGTTTTGTGTAGAAATACTTGGTTTTGATTTTTCATACAGTAACATTCAAGCCAAGTTTCTTTGATGGGTCACATTTCTTCTCATGTTACAGGAAGATGTGGATCTCATGGCAAAATTAAACTTTGATGCTTATCGGTTCTCAATTTCATGGTCCAGAATTTTCCCAGGTAATTCACTCCTCTTGTTTCCTTGTTCTTGCTTTAACCTTTTTAAAGCGCATGATGCTTATATATGTGAGACATTTTTTGTCTTGGCCTAATCTTTGACTTGAATTTAGATGGAACTGGAAAAGTGAATTGGAAGGGTGTTGCATACTACAATCGATTAATTGACTACATGCTCAAAAAAGGTTTAGCTCCAAATGAAAATCTCGGTGATTTATATATGTATGTCTCAGTAGCAACATTATATTATATACCTTCTGCTTTGCAGGCATCACTCCGTATGCAAATCTCTATCACTATGATCTTCCCCTTGCACTTGAGAAGAAGTATAAGGGACTGTTGAGTCGCCAAGTAGTGTAAGTATTTTTTATCTTTTTAGAGAATTGAGGGTGATTGCATTGCAACATTGAGCAACCATCTCTAGCTTGTTTGGTATAAATGACTTCCATAAAGGTTTCTCGAATTCATTTGGAATTTCTTGTTTTTACCTTTGCGATGACTGAAACTATTCATTTTATTGATATATTATGAAATTCAATAAAACTAAATCAAATTCTACAATTTTCAAATGAAATTCAAATGCATTTATATCTCGGACAAGGGATAAGAGTTGGATTTTACTATTCTACAGGAAAGATTTTGCAGATTATGCAGACTTTTGTTTCAAGACCTTTGGTGATCGAGTAAAGAACTGGATGACATTCAATGAACCTAGAGTAGTGGCTGCACTTGGATATGATAATGGCTATTTTGCTCCTGGGAGATGCTCCAAACCCTTTGGAAATTGTACAGCTGGAAATTCTGCAACTGAGCCTTATATTGTTGCACATAATTTGATTTTATCTCATGCAGCTGCAGTTCAGAGATATCGTGAAAAATATCAAGTCAGCAGCTATTCTTTTTGTTTTCGATATAGATGATATTCATTTGATTTCTTGGAATCTGTTATTTTTGTGTTTATTGATAAATAAGTAAATTGCAGGAAAAGCAAAAGGGAAGGATTGGAATTCTCTTAGATTTTGTTTGGTATGAACCTCTCACCAGATCAAAAGCTGATACCTATGCTGCTCAAAGAGCAAGAGACTTTCATGTGGGATGGTAAGCCTTTTTTTTTTCCTTTGCCTTAATGCTTGAAACCTGAAAAAACATTCTTTATTTCTTTCTTTAATTTAAATATTTATGAAGTTGATATGCTTCTAATGATAATTATTACTTGATTAGACACCACTAATTAAATATTGTTGCAATAGAATAGAACTTGAAGAAGATGGTTTTAAATATCGACCATAGCTTAGCATATTGACACAGTCATCATGGTGAGTCGTCACGACAGTGATACATTGACTAGGCTGATACTGGAACTTTTCTAAACACATTCACGATAATGTCAACTGTGATTGTGTAACTTTGGCAATGACTGCATTCTTGCAAGATGACTTGAAGTAGATGTATATTTTTAAATATTTTTCATGAGTTTCATAAAATAGCAGTGAGAGGGAATTCTAGTTGCATTATGTAAATTCATAAAAAAAAATGTCAATTAGTGATAGATCCCAGAATATCAATAACTGTGTTTTTGCCTAATGCTGCAGGTTTATTCATCCCATTGTTTATGGTGAGTATCCAAAAACAATGCAAAATATTATTGGTAAAAGGCTACCCAAGTTCACACAACAAGAGATTAAGATAGTGAAGGGCTCAATAGATTATGTTGGTATCAACCAATATACTACTTACTATATGTATGATCCTCATCAATCAAAACCCAAGGACTTGGGCTACCAGCAAGACTGGAATGTTGGATTTGCTTGTAAGGAACTTTTTTTTTCTTTTCCTCTTTTTCAATAAATATGATATACATAATTAGTAATATAATTCCATGTGTGTATATATATACTCCTTTGGTTGCTTAAAGTTGTTTCTTGTGAATTTTGTAGATGCAAAGAATGGAGTGCAGATTGGTCCAAGGGTAACTTATGACCATCACAAGCAATTTTTACAACATAATTTTAATTTTAGACCATCTTATTGCTTGAATATATGCAGGCAAACTCTTATTGGCTTTACAATGTACCATGGGGCTTGTACAAGGCTTTGATTTACATAAAAGAGCGATATGGTAACCCAACGGTCTTCTTATCTGAAAATGGTATGCATCAGATACTCATGTTCCTTCTATTTATTTTTATTTTATTTTTTATTAGTTAGGCTTCAACTTGAGCTTTAGAGCAGCAAGTCTAATCTTCAAAGTCATCAATCCAGTGAACGATTTAGAAAATTAAGACATAATCATACATTATGGAAGCTTAATGAAATATAATGAAATATATTTCTTGTATAAACATTAAAATTAGAAATACTTTCAATTACACTATATTACAACTTACTAAATATAACTCCAAATTTAATGAGTGCAAATTACCTGCGTTGGAGAAGAACTCAATGCCACTAAGCGAAAGCTCAAAGACACTATATGGTTATACTTTCACTAGGACTTGTGAGGTTTGTTTGCTATGACTTTCATGCATATAGGCGTTGATGGACGGAAGGGGCCATGGGTAGCCCCCGGCCCCGGCCTTGCCCCCATCCCCCTAACCAAAATTTTTTTAAAGAATTATCCTACAAAATATTGAAATTTTTGTATTTTATCCTTTAAAATGGTAAATCTTTTCAATTTTACCTCCCTTTTAACTCTTGAAATTCTTTTTAACCCTCTTTAACTTTAATTTTTGGTTTCGTCACTGCATACAGGCATGGATGATCCTGGCAATGTCACACTTCCAAAGGGATTGCATGATACAACTAGAATCAACTACTACAGGGGCTATCTGACACAATTAAAGAAGGCAGTTGATGATGGAGCTAATGTGATTGGATATTTTGCTTGGTCATTGCTTGATAACTTTGAATGGAGATCAGGCTACACTTCAAGATTTGGCATTGTTTATGTTGATTACACCAACCTAAAGAGGTATCCGAAAATGTCTGCGTATTGGTTCAAGCAACTCATCGAGCGAAAGAAGCGTTAGTCTCCATGAATTTCAGTTTTCCATTGGATAATTATTCTGTAGTGCTAATGTTTTATACTCTTCCATGTCAATTATAAGGCTACGGATAGCTAATCTATTCAATAAAAGTAATCCACGTTTACGAGAAACAGTTGAAAAATAACTTGCTGATGATGCATACCATGAAACTAAATTTTAAACTCAACTCCAATCTCTAACTCCAAATTCAAGAGCTATACTTTTCAAATTTTCACATTTTAATGTTTCTTTTCCATTCATTCGTACCTCTATGAAAAAATAAATTATAGAATGCTAAACAATCATTGAAGAAAAGTGGCCGGTTATTAATAACTAAAAGATGAGAAAATTATTATTATGTCCGGGTGAGGATTAAATGGTTTAAATTGTAAAACCAAACTAAATCGCATCAAACCATAAATTTTAAATAGTTTACGATTTTAAATGGTTTGGTTTGGTTTATAATTTTTTTGAAAGAGAAAATCTCATAGATTAAGGAAAATAATCAGACAAAAAGCCAGGGGCGACATCCCAAATATGAAGACGAACATAATTAATTGATGCTCTAGCCAAAGAGTGAGCACTAATATTTGCCTGCCGCCTAATCCACTTGACCCTAATATCAAGCTTGTTCTTAAGAATAGATTTACAATCGAAAATAATTAAATCCAGCTCAGAAATATCCTGAATTAAAGAATTAAGAGCGAAAACAACAGACTGACAGTCAGAAAAAATAAAGCCAGGGCCTTAAAGATTATCTCGAACAAAAAGCAAACATTGTGCAAACACTGTCGAAGAGCAAGAGCCTCAACAATGCTAGGATTGTCATTGCCTTCACTATAACCCGAAAGAGCTTGCAAAAATTGGCCCTCGTAATCTTCGAACACAACATCAAAGCCAATGAAGTCCTAAACTTGAAATGTAGCCCCATCAACGAATGCCTACCACCTAGGAACAATTCCATCAAATACTAAAGGAACAACACTAGAAAGTCTTGTATTAACTTGAATGTTGTCATGGATAGAGCTGAGACACGTCCACTCATGCATGAGCATACAAGCACTCATATGAATTTGGTTTGTCGAGAGAAGCACTTGGTTCCACAACAATTGGTTACGGGCCCACCATATTTTCCAAGCATAAATGACACATAGGTTAGCCGTCTCTTTGCCTCGACCATCATAAACCTGCATGAAAAAGTTAGTAAAAGAGATAGAAGGACTAGGCACCACAAAACCCCCTTTCCTCCAAATCTTTATAGACCTCATACAATGAATTAAAACATGATCAACCTCTTCTACCAAACCACATGATACACAACCCCCTTGAATCTCAACCCCTCTAGTCCTTAGGGACTCTTGAGTTGGAAGAACCTCACGGGAAGCCCTCCAAAGAAAATCTTTAACCTTAGAAGGGATATCCAAATGCCAGATTCTACTCCAAATATCCCCTTGGAACCTACCAACCTCCTTACCCAACACCCTCCTAGTAATAAAATACCCTGATTTGACCGTATACAAACCCCTTATATCGAAATGCCAAATCAAAGTGTCTCTCCACGAATGAGTGCTCAAAGGAATTTCAAAATTGCACGCACATCCTGGGCAGTAAAGAAGTTCAACAATTTATTTATGTCCCACCTTCTAGCCCCCTCCATAAAAAGGTCACACACCCTCAAAGTACTACCAACAAACATATCACCATCCTCCACCATGAAAGATTCTTCCTTTGGGATCCATTGATCACTACAAATAATAATGTCTTCACCATTACCAACACGCCAACGAACACCCTTTCTCAACATGTCAATAGCGGCAAACATACTTTTCCATACAAAATTAGGATTATTAACTAAAGATGCTTTAAGAAAATCCCCCCGAGAGAAGTATTTAGCTTTAAAAACTCTATAGAAAAGTGTGTTTGTCTCAATCAACAATCTCCAGCCTTGTTTACCAAGCATAGCAATGTTGAAGCAATGCAAGTCCCGAAATCCCATACCACCCTCTCCCTTATGATAACTCATCCTATCCCACGATATCCAATTAATACCCCGACCATTATCTTTCCTACCATTCCACCAAAATCTATTCATCATAACCTGTAACTCATTACAAATAGACTGGAGGATTAAGAACACACTCATACAGTAAGAAGGGATTGCTTTTGCAACAGACTTAAGTAATACTTCTTTGCCTGCCCTAGAAAGGAATTTATTACCCCACTCGTAAGTCTCTTCCATAATCGATCTTTAATGAACCCAAAAATTTGACGCTTATTGTGACCCACCAAGGAGGATAAGCCTAAATATGTGCCTCCATTCAAAGGATTAGAAACACCTAACACTGTGAAAATATTCTCCTTAAAAACCCCACTCACATTAGGAATAAAAATAATGCTGGATTTTTGAAAATTCACCGCCTGGCCAGACGCCTTCTCATATTCCCACAAAATACTCTTAACCCTCGTAGCCTCCCTGATAGAAGCTCCAAAGAAAAATAGAGTCATCTACAAAAAGGAGATGAGAAATTCTAGGACAACCAATACCCGCACAACACCCGACAATAGTACTACGACTCTCAGCCTCTCGAAAAAGAATAAAAAGACCTTTCACACAAATTAAGAAGAGATACGGAGAGATAGGATCCCCTTGCCTCAAACCCCAGCTCGAGACAATAGGATTTCCTAACACACCATTAATATTCACTGTATACTTGACATCAGAAAAACACAAAGACATCCACTGAATCTAATTACTCGCAAAACCCAACCGAGTAAGCATGTCTCTTAAATACTCCCAATTAACCCGATCATAAGCTTTACTAATATCGATCTTCAAACCATAAGAACCGAACCTCCCCCTAGTATTACGCTTTATACTATGAACTGTCTCAAAAGCCACAAGGATATTATCTGTGATAAGCCTACCCGGGACAAAAGCAGACTGATTGTTAGAAATAATATAGGGTAAAATCTTTTTTAGTCTATTAGTTAAGACTTTAGACAGAATTTTGTACAACACATTACAAAGAGCTATAGGTCTAAAATCCTTCACAAATTTCAGGTTTGCAATCTTAGGAATTAAAACAATAATGGTATCAGTCAAAGTGTCCGGAAACATACCTTGTTGTAGCCACAACTTGCAACTATTCACCACATCATTACCTAAGATATGCTAGAATTTTTGGAAAAAAGCGGGATTGAGCCCATCCAGACCCGAAGCTTTATTGGCATGCATCTGAAATATGGCACTACGAAACTCCTCCAGTGTAAACGGAGCTAGTAAAAAATCATTATCTTCGTTAGAAATCTTCTTTTGAACAAGACTAAAAATTCTGGCTCTATCAGTCTCAGCTTCCATAGAAAATAATTTTTTATAATAATCGACAACCACCTCTTGGATACTAGACTGATCCTACACCACTGAACCATCATCTTTTTTCAAGTGATCAATCATATTAAAACGTTTCCTGCTCTTAATCTGAGAATGAAAGAAATTTGAATTCTTATTGCCATATCTATACAAGAACAACTTAGCTTGTTGCTTCCTTTTGGTATTTTCAATTGATAAAATCCGACACCACTCCTTCCGTAAGCGATCTGACTCCAACCCCCCCAGCGAACGATCAGATTCTAACTGATGCCATAAAGCCTTCTTCTCCTGCCCTATTTTGATTAGTCCCTCACTGCCTCAGAACGTTAACAAGCCTATTCTAGCCAGAGATAAAATCAGAAGAGGACTCTTGCAGCCAAGAGTTCTTGACCACTGATTCTAGCTCGAAATCCATTAGCCAAGAATTGTCAAATTTAAAAGTCCGATTTGAAAAGCTATGGAATGACGGATTAGTATTAATCAGCAAAGGAGAGTGATTTGAGACAGGGGCCATAAGAGTTTTACAAAAAGCATCATTAAACGCATTTGTCCAGCTTGAAGAGGCCATGGCTCTAACCAACTTCTCCAAGATATGAGACCCGTCATTGCTTCGCCCTTCCCAAGTGAACGGAAACCCCACTAACACTAAATCACTGATACCTGCATCATGAACAGCTTCTCGAAAACCATTAATAAGATAAGTCGACCCCGAAACACCCCCTTCTTTCTCAAAATCCGCAGTAATGTCATTGTAGTCACCCACACAAAGCCAGGGGTCCCTATTGTGAGCTGCAAGAGCTCTAAGAAGATTCCAAGAGGCATGACGTCGATGATTCTTCGGGAACCCATAGAAGCCAGTCAAGCGCTAGCGACGACCCTGCAACTTAATAGAGCAATCAACAAAATTCTGAGAATAGCCAGTAATACTCAAGTTAGAGCAATTCTGTCAAAAAAGAGACAGCCCTCCACCCAAACCCACCCTGTCCACTGAAAAACAATTATTAAAACCAAACACTTCCTTCAGAGCATCCATAAGAGAACCATGCATCTTAGTCTCTATTAGGAAAATTATATCTGGCTTAAAACTCAAGGATAAATCCTTGAGAACCTGAACTGTCTAAGGATTGCCAATTCCCCGGCAGTTCCAACTTAGTATTTTCATTGCAATTGGCCGTCCCGACCATCGGGAGCAGTCATTGAAGTACATACTGTGTTGGGAACAACATTTTGGCAAACTGACGAATCCTTAGCACTGGAAACATTAGAAGCCGTCGAAAGGAAAGGAGTATCATTCTCACGTGGCCTTTTTTTGGCCTCAACACAATGGGCCAAACCCACCTCTTCTCCTAGACAACCACTATTACTGAGGCCCACATCCCTATAATCAGTGTCCATAAAGCCCAAATCAGCTCTCCCACCAACCTTATTTAAGTTTGACCCAAAAACGGAAGCCCTGAATATTTGGAATTTAAGAAGATTATTGTTAGGCTGAGCAGATCTCTTTAATAGCGCCATATTTGTAGCCAAGTCAAACTTTTCATCCTTACACAACCATTGGCTCGACGTCTGAGAGCTCCGGTGACTAGAAACACGGATCTGGTCATCCCACTCCAACATTAACTCCTCCTTTCACCTATGCAACCTAATCTCACAAAAAGAGTTTGTGTGGCCTAGTTTTCCACACAAATAGCAAAAAGTCGGAAGCCGCTTGTAACGAAATTGACCAAAGACCACATTTCCCCCAGCATCAACAAGCTTCTTACTCCGCCGCAAAGGCTGTCTTATGTCTAAATGGGCACGAATACGCATAAAGCTATTGGGCATCATGGTTGAACCCCTAGTATCATACTTAATAAAACTCCCCACAAAATTGCCCAAAGCCAAAGCCACACTTTTGCACATGAAACCTGGCGGCAAGTCTTGAACTTGGACCCAGAACTCGGTGAAAATAAGCAGGATTTGCATCGGGTCCTCACTATTGTTTATAGAACTCCATACCAACAAATGTCTATTAAAGGTCCAAGGAGCCCTGTTCCTAGCCCTGTCAAAATCAACCTCGTTGTACAATCTGAGTAGGAAACTCTTGGCCCCAAGATCATTTATTGTAATCCCACCTAAAGGGTGCCACAGTTTAGCCAAGGTGGTTTATATAGACATGAAATTTATGGAGTTATAGGTTAAGAACATCCTAACAAGACAAAACTCATAAGTTTGTGGGGTTCTAGCTGGAATGATGTTGACGGGAAGGCCTTCATCCTCCACCTCTGTGATGGACAGGTGTTCAAAGTCTTGTTCCATGAGGAAAAATCACAATAGAAACATAGGAAAGAATGCTACTGAGAGCATACGAAAACCGGCCTATACCTTAATGTTTGGTTTATAATTTAATAAACTACTTTCAAAACAATTTGATTTGGTTTTCATTTTATTAAAACTATTTAAAATCGAATCAAACGGCATTAACATTCTATGGTATCATTGTGTTATTAATTTAATTGTTATATATTTTGTCTAATTTGAGACTTTTAAAATACTCCTTGTGAACATATCAATTTCTTATTGATGTTATTTCTTATTGGTAAGTTACTCTTTCGTGGATCATGAATATTAATTACATATAATTTTATTATTTTTGTAAATTTAAATTACAAAATTTGATATTTTATTTTATATGTTATGCTTTATGTTATCAAAATACTTATCACTTTTTTGCTCGCATCAAATCACTTTCTGATTTAATTGATTACGTGGTTTAGTTTGGATTGAAAAATTTATAAATCGTAATTTATGATTTGATTCGAAAATCTTTTAAAACTGCACCAAATTAAACCAAACCACGTTCACCCATATCTCTAAGGATGAGGTGGGTATAGGAATAATTGCCAAGGATGTATTAGATATAAAATTTGAATTTGTATCCTTTGACCGTCATTTGAGTTAAACCCACGGAAAAAAATACTTCTGGCATTTCATATATATATCTAATTTAACTTTCACATAGATTAAAAAAAACTAATTAATATAATTAAACTATATTTTTATTTAATTTTTTTTCTAGAATATCCCTTTATAATATTAAACAATGAATATCAATCGAGAAAATCAGAAATATAGATGTACATTAAATATCAATATATTAAGAAATTAAATAATAAATCATCTTTTTAGAAAAGAAAATAAGACTAAATTTGTAATTTTTCCCTAAAAGATAGAAAAATTACACACGAGAAAAGAAATTCAAGATTGTATTCTGCTTATTATCTGCAGTCTTGCAATCACCTTTCTTTGGTTTTTCAAATTTGCTTCTAACTTTCCTACTGGAAATCTTTCTAGGCTTAGAATCCACACTTTCTTGAGATTCTTTAGTAACATACATTTCTACATCAATCACCTCTGATGCTTGTTCATCACTGCCCTCTTTCGTATGCAAGTCTATTTCGATTTGTTTTCTTTTCTTGGAAGGACTATTGCCAGAATCATTTGATGGATCCCCGTCAGGAGTTGAACATAATAAATTTGACTCGTCATTCTCCAAAACAACTGAATGTTCTTCAGTAGTACTTTTTATCGCAAATGGGTTGTTAGGAATTTTTAGTGGAGCTTCATCAGGAAGCATAACTTTTTCTGTACTTGAAAGAATTTCTCGTGGCATAATTAGTTTCTGTAGTGTTATAGCTTCATTGATATACATCCTTTCGGTTACAACTGGATCCTCATTCATTACCATACCTGCAATCATGAAGTCATTAATGTAAAACATGCCAATCTCATCTCAGATATGAACCATTTTGTAATAGATATAATGGATAAACTTGCCTGTAGTATCTTTTTCCCTGGCCTTATGTGAAAAAATGCTTATACAGCAGCCTTTTCGCCTGGAAACCACAGTGGATTCATCTTTTTGGAGCATACAAGGATTTTGGATGACAATGGGATCTGGCTGACATTCGGAACTTGGAAAATAATCGAAGGCCTCCATGTTTGATGGATTCAAGTTTCCTTCAGCGATCGCAGTTGCTACTGAAGGAGGAAGCTCTCTGATATTATTGACAATGAGTCAAGGCAAGAACAATACACACCAGATACACACTGCCTGAAATGCAGTTTTATAGCACAATGATCAAATACCATAAAATGCCCAAAATGCAGATTCTAAGGCCTAAAACTAGGAGTTACTTTAATAATACCTTTGTAGTTACAAACTTTTTGAAACAGAATTAACTAAATAGAAATAGGATACGGTCCAAGGAAATCTAGCTGTCCATCCAAAGAATCCAGAAGATTTTGTGGAAGTGGCTTCATGTGCCTGAGTTTCTTCGTTTCAGCATCATATCTGTATAAACAAATAAATCAGAAACGTAAGGTCAGGAATATTAAATTAGTCAATTTTGCAGTTTGACTTACATTCTAGCATGCTGGAAAACTGCAAGCGTTTCTTTGAAAGATTTGGAGTAATCTTCAGGCATTTGACTGCCTTTCTCCAACTTCAGAACTGATAAAACCTGCAGACATTTGATCTTCATACATAATTCTTCATAGTTGATTTATAAATGTTTCCAATAGAATAATCAATTGGCCACTTATTTTTCTAATAAACTAGCACATGTCGATGTTATGTTCAGCATTTGCATTTAGTCTCATGCCACTCTGGTAGAGCTACTAAAATAAACATGCCACTGCTTGGTAGAGAACAAGTATGCTAAACTTGATGAGCAAATAGACAAGAATTTAACCAAACAAATTAAAGACTGTGTTTGTATTGTTTTGTTATATTATATGGACATTCAAGAGAAGATCAAACTATTTGAGCATATATATGTATTAAAAAGCCATTACTCAGTTATATATCCCAGAAAACTTGAAGGATATTTTCATATATTTTCTCTTTATGAAATATGATTAATTATATAGACATCCCAGTAGCCAGAGGAGTATACTTACCCGATCCAAGTTTCGATACTTAGAAACGTAGGAATGAGCCTTAACAATCCCAATCCCAGGAACAGATGGAAGGAAATCACAACCAGCTAAGACACACATACCTGTAAATATGACAAAACATGAGCCAATTTACAATCCAAAACTTACTCGTACAACAGTGTTATTGTCTTCCCATTTTCTTCCTTTCTTTGGTTCTTTTATTCTTAGTTCAATTGCTTCTTTGTTTTAAATGCACTATCTGTTTCTGTTTCAACATATAAATTTCTATTAAAATAATTGTTTTGAAAAATTTTTACAGAACCCTCACCTATAAATAATTCCTTGTTGAAATATTTGAATGAAGGTTTGTAAGCCCCAGCATCAAAAACCTTGTCTAAAACCATCTCTTCACCATTACCATATCGATCCATCTTGAAAATGATCTGTTAGCAATCAGAAAAATCAAGACAAGACAATACGAATGGTTACAATAATGAATTAAAATAACCAAGTGATCAGGAGAGCAATAAACCTCCATCTCCAACAAATCAAAGTTTCGTGGAAGTTCTTACAGCCTGGCAACCATAAGCCAATAGATCACTATCCTCTGTGATAACTGCTGCTATGCCACCCTTTTCTGCTTCAAGACTTGATAAATATGCTAACTGTGCATCAGCCTCATACGGAGCTACCACAAATTCCACATTTTCTGATCTCAAGATCTGAAAGGCGACAATAACACATAACTAAACATATCATAGGATATAATTATCTGATTTCAAAATGTGAAAAGCAAGCATAGAGCAGAACTTAGCATATCATGTCATGAAATGTAATATACAACAGATGGATGTTACAACAATTATGTACCTGAATTAGTTTGCGTGCCATGAGTGGGCTGATACCCACTGCTCTCTGAAAGTTACAACAAAAGAGTAAACGTGAATTGATGATTGTTAAGATTGTTGGGAAAGTAGCCAAACGTTCATCCAGATCATGTGAATCTAATAAAATTTAAACAGAATAGATAAAGATTGAACGAGAACTTTGTGGTGGCTAAACCTTGCTTTTATAATTTCCAGAATAAAATCAAACAGGAAATAAAATTCACAATAAAATTTAGAAGACATGAACTATGAAGAAATGTAGAAATTCTGGACTCAGTAAACCTACGGCAAATTACCAAAACCTTTGAAGAGACCATTTAGTACAAAAACTTGATTCAATACAAAACCCAAAATAAAAATTCCATCAATTTGCTTGGAAAGCTGAAATGAAATGGTTTTAAATAAAATTCATAGACAAGCTAAGAATTAGTATTAAACATTAAAAAAAGATAAAAAGATAAAATACCCACTCCTATACCTGAAAGAAATCACTAGCAGCTTTAACATTCCCTTCCTTAAGTTTTTCCATAGCCAACTTATGATTAGCTTCTCTCCTCCTAACAAAAACCAAAGACAAATCCACAAACGATAATCAAATACCGAAATACCCATTTCTAAAAATCCCAAATGGGTAATCTATAAAAACAAACATAATACACCACCTGTGTCTTTCGTTTTCAGTTGCAGCTTTGCAAGGAACGCTAGCACCATCAAAAACGACAACTGGGGTTATCTTGTAGTGTCTAAGAAGATTGATTCTGTGCATAAAATACTCCAAATATCGCAGCTTTTTATCGCCTTTTAGATCCAGACATATCTCCATACTACATGAATAAGCTGTAACAAGTTTAACCAACACAAAAATTATCAAATTAAAAAAAAATCATTTACTTTTCATTTTTCACCAAAAAAAAGTTAATTAATTATACTCGAAGATTAAGGAAGTTACCTCCTTTATGAAGCCATGAATACGCATCAATACCCACCTGAAAATATTTAAAAATTGAGTAACAAAAAAAGAAAAAAAATTATAGAAGAACAGGTTAGATTTTTTACTCTTTTGCCAGAGTATTTCTTGATGTGAACTGGTTCAATGTAGGGTTTCATGAATCTGAGAAGATCTTTGATACCCATTTGCTTCTTTTGGCTGTTGGCTGCTTCTGTTGCTGCTCTATTTCGTTTCTTTGTCAGATAATTAGGATTTTGATTTTTACCTAATTTTATTAAGGCAGAGAAAATGGCGGGAAGATTAGCAAATGTCAAATTTGGAGCCAAAGCGTAAAATAGTGCTGTTTAAAGTTACAATACTGTCATATTATGATTTGCACGGACCAATAACAGAGATGACCCACCACCCAATAGATTACGTCAAATTTGGACGATAAGGTAGGTCTGGCCTTTTAAAGTGAATGGGCCAGCCTAAAGTCATAGAACATCTTAGGCCCATTAAAATCAGCCCACGTTTACATGGGTGGAGTATTTTTTTTTTTTTTATGTATTAAGCCGTTAAGGGAGATTAATATCTATCATTTTCAGTTTCAAGTCACCTTATGAAACGGCAATGGCAGCTCAGCTGGCATTGAAATCTGTTCTTCTTTTCAAACTTGCTGGCAGAAACACAAGTTATGGCGGCACTGTGTCAAATTACTGCTATAGTTTCTACAACAAAGCAATTGTGACAACGACGACAAGAAAGCCAGAATTTCAACAGGGACAATTGCGGTGCTTTGCTACTAGCAATGAACAAGGAAAGAGATATTTGGAATTATCAGATGAGGAACTAATGAGACAGTGCGAGATGGACACTTTCAAGGCCTCAGGCCCTGGCGGTCAGCACCGGAACAAGCGCGAGTCTGCCGTCCGTATTAAGCACCTCCCTACTGGTGTTATTTCTCAGGTCAGGATACTTTTTTTTTTTTTTTTGGGTTTGTGGATTGCACAATTTATTATCCTGAATGCATCTTACATGTTTGTTCATTTGTTTAAATGACATAATATAGGCAGTTGAGGACCGTTCACAGCACAAGAATCGTGCTTCAGCCTTAAGGCGCCTGCGCACTCTTTTAGCTCTCAAAGGTATTTCTGGCTTCTCCCTTCCCCCCCTTCCTTTTTTGACTATATAACAACATAAACGAAGTACTAATTGTGAGCTAGTCAGGAACAATGTGGATCTCAATTCGTATTTGCCTCCTCCTGAGCTTCTTCAAATTCTTCCTCTTAAGTCAACTATTAGAGGTCCAGGATGCGGTCCACAAATTGGACCTAATAATCCTAAATTTGTTTTGGTATTGCTTCTTTTCTTCCTTTTTGGTTTTCACTCTCCACCCCCCCCCCCCCCCCAAAAAAAAAAAATATGGTAATACTTTTTTTTTTTTGTTTTTTTATCGACTGAGCATAAGGAAGATTATAGAACTCTTTATGCAGGGGATGCAAGCTCTTCTGGATCTAATCTTTGCTGTTGAGGGTTCTGTATCAGCAGCAGCAAAATTGCTTGGGTACATGATCTTGAACTTTCTATCCTGCCAGTAGCTAGGCTCTTTGGGCTAGATAGATGTATTAACTAGGTGTTCCTGGATATCATAAAACATTATTGACAAGAACTTTTCTTTGTTGGCATTAAATTCAGAGTTAGATCTTGTTTTGCTCTTATACAAACTCTCCTTTGTAGGTAAATAAGAATGAAGTATCAAATTTTCCTTTCAAATTTTGCTTGATTAGGAAAGAAATCTCTCTTCCTATTTAGGCTTAAAACTCATTTGTTGACCAAGCACAATTGATGACTTGATTTTATTAATCTCACTCCTCCAGGTTAAGTACAGGGGCACTATCAAGGTTGATACTATCGGATGACTCTCTTCGCATGGCTGTGAATGATTTGAGGACTTCCAAGGTACAAATACTGATGATTTATGGTATGAGCTATTGTAATGGTTTACATGTTGTGCTATTACTATTTAGTTGTGTTAGAAGACACAATCATCTTCATTTAAGAATGCTTACATAGTTTGGTAGCACCCAGGAACAGTGAATTGCTTCAAACAATCAAGTTGCAAAAATCTAATTAAACTTGGCTCTTTGATGATGTCTAAAACATCTATAATCCATTGTGAATGACATTCTAGGGAAATCTCTTAAAGGAATTCCATTTTGAAGTAATTCCATTCAATATGAGATAATGTTTGTACTTGTCCACCTTTTCTTAGTCAAATGCAGGCTCTTTTTGCTTTGTATTCCATAATTGCTCTAGTCAAGTCTACTTATCATCCCATTAAGAGTAGTTTCTTTATCTTTCTACTGTCTAGTACCAAATGCATATTTTAAACAACTGAAAGTTGCATATCGTGACCATGCAAATAACGCATCACATGAGCCTTTTCCAAGGTAGTAAATGACAAGTTGATTGGCTTGGGTTTGAAGTGTAAATCTTACTTGTCAAAACAAAAGGCAAAAGTTTTTTGAGTTGAGAACATATGATATTTTTTGTGAAGACAGGATACACTCAGACTAGAAAAATCCCTGCTTAAAACCTTTTCCCTTCTGCCTTGTGTTATGCAGATGATTTTGCTTTTATTAGCCTGGATCACTTCAGGGTAGCAATGAAAATGTGATTAATCATGACATTTAGAAGTAGCAAATGTATTGTAGCAAATGAGAAAAAAGTGCTATGGACTTAAAGAAGAGCATTTTCTTTAATTATCTTTCAATTGATCTATCAACCATATGCAGCTGAAGGATAATCAACAAAAGTAGTTGAAAGAAAGTAAGGTTCATTTTATGAGAAATGATTTATTTTTTGTTCAGTGTGCAATAATGAAAACAATTGGAAAAATAATTTCTACCGGTCAAATTATATTTGAAAATATCTAGTACTTTTCAGAATATTTTACATATAGCTTAAAAATTCAAGTTTCAATTTTTCTGTTTTTGGCAATCAAGTTGGGATTCAATTAGTTACATTTGTTAGTTTATATTTTGGTCTTTCAATATTCATTTCTTTGAAAATTCATGTTTCAAATTTTTTTTTTTGGCAATAAAGTCAGGATTCAATTAATTATTTTTATTAGTTTATATTTGGTCACTCATTTCTTTGAAATGTTTGATGATGGCTAAACATCCTCCCTTCCCTGCACCAAAAAGAGAGAGAGAGAGAGATAAAGAGAATAAATAAACTGGCTACACACCTGTGCTGTGTAAAAGTTGGCTCTATCATATTTTGTTTATATTCCTTCTTTTTGACAAAATCAACATTCTTGATTCATGTTAAAAATCTTTAAAAAAGGATTATGACATTGAGTTCTGATGCACTTTATACTCTCTAAGAATGAACATTATTTAAATGGCATTTATGTTCCTACATTGTTTATCCAACAAGAAAGAGTTGTTGTGCTTGGACCAAGATTTCCCATCAAATATTTTCCATGATTTGGTTTCTGAAAATCTTCTACTGCACCTCTTTCTTTCCTTTGTTTCATGTTATTGTGCTTGTCTTGAAGTTTCTTTGTCCTTCATGAGTCTTTTTCCTTCCCCATTTCATGGTAGTATCAGAGGAGAATGAAAAAGGCTGAAAGATGTTTAGTTTGTAGGATGAAATTTATGTTTTACATTTCATCATCTGTCTATTACACCATTATGCATTTGCTTGACGGCAATCCAATATCTGTATGTCAAAAAGAATTTTGATTCCCTCATGCTGTAAAGCAGTTATTTAATGTGCATTCTAAAATATTTTCAAGTTTTTATTGATTATATATACTATCATGTTTTCCCCCTTTCTTTCAAAGGCAGAAAAGGATCACTATCATGAGCTTTTTGCAGGGTTTGAAGCCTTTGAGGTAGGATGATGGAATTTCAGGTATTGCACTTTCTCTTTTTTCCTTCTATATTTGATACGATGATCCAAATATTTCATAATAACTGCACGGAAACTGGCATTTCTCTTCTATTTGCGTATTGAGTATTGCATGTCATTAACTAAGACTATGACAGAATTAGCTTGAGTTATATTATAGTTTAAACAGTGATTGATGGGAAAATCTTTAAAACATTAGAGCTAATATTTACATGTTGTCGTAATACTTCCATTTAGTGGTCAGGCTTCCAAATTTATTCTGATGTTTGTTTAATGCTTTATCTTTAGGATATGGTAACCTGCTCTGAATTGACTAGTGGTGTTCCATCAAAGTGCATGGCCTTGGAATTTTAAATTTGTGGCCATATGCTGATCTGAAGTTATTATAACATCCTTTTGATGTGAAGGTAAAAAGTGGCTTAGTGATACGGGGAGAATTTATGGCAATTAATTCTCAATAACTAGGCTAGAATAGGGTGATTGTAGTTGGAACAAAATAACATCATTGTTTCTAAATAAAATCTTAGAATAAAAATTCTGAACTAATAGAGAAAAATACAATACATAAACTAACTAGTTAAGACAAATCTTATTCTATACTGAAAAGTAATTCTAATTAGTTAATATTCTATTAAATAGAAATCTTAAATAAAGAAGGAAACTTATAATATTCCTAATTAATTAATATACTATATCAGAATCCTAAATAAAAAAGAAAAACAAAAAAAAATTTCTAATTTTTGGATGCTCCTGCACCACTTAGATTGGATATGCACCATTCTTTTGCTTTGTGGAATGTCTTTCCAATAGTTACATGAAATACTGATGTTTATCCTACTGCTCTATATTCTTTTAGTAATCATGTGATCTTGAGGTTCTTTTGATGCTTCTTTGGATATCTCAAATGTCCTTATGAAAACATGTCCATATACAAACTCTTTGTGCATGCGTACGGTGAGCAGCTGATATAATGAATATAGCATAAGTGCATGCTACCATTACCTGAGCTTGTAAGCCAGACTTGAGTTTTACCATTCAAGGTAATAGCAATCATCTTATCTTTTACCCACCAAACTGGTAAAAGTACTTTTTTATTTTTTACACTTTATTTTTGGAAAAACTTTCCCAGAATCTTTTTCTGAATGGCAAGGAACATAGCAAAGAGACAAAAGATGAGAGATCTATCAATTCTATAACCGACCTCCAATTCTTGCCATCAGGAAAACCCACCAGCCTTCTTCTAGATGCTGGTTCACCTTTGCTAATCCATTCCTTATCTTTAAGAATACAATAAATGGAATTGAAAGTTCAAATGGCCAATGTAGAATTTTAACTTCTCACAATAAGTTAGTTAATTTTAGTTCAACTAAAAACTGGACATGTCTATAGAGACTACAACGTTAAATGGAGAGCACTGAAGTATGAAAATGTTCAAGTAGTCTTATTGGACCCTACTAAAACATTAATTACTTATTAATAATTCTGCTACTAAAAGAAACATAATAATTGCTTCACCTAGATGGATTAAAAACCCTATTTGGATTAGGGTTAAGTTTATCGGGATGAATATAAATTATATCAAAGTTTCACTTTGATTAAATATCCTGATGTCATTTTCAAACTTCCAGTCATTTTTAATGCTGAGGGGAGTCTTCCTGATATCAAACAGACTCTTTAGAAGCCTTTTTTTGACATCCAATTTGACACAAAACCAGAGGGGGAGATTGAAAACTTAAAAAACAATGTAGATTAAATGCTTATTAATTTAGTAGATACTATTTAAGTACATTTTGAAGTTTAGCATGACGAGGTGTGAGATTATTACAAAAAGAGAAGTTAAAGGTATCACAAGGTTGATTTTAAAGTTCATGGTGTCACATGATTTTTTTTGTTAAACTTTAGGGGGTTAAATTATATACTCAGCCTTTGATTACATTATGTTATATTACATTAACATAGCCAAGGGATGTGCGTATATCATTCTGAATTGTTTCTTATTGCCAGGTTATTTTTTATTTATTTTCAGAGGGCTACATATTGATTAGAGTCGTTGTTGTGAACCAGGGAGACATGTTTTGGCAGCTAATTTATTCGGATTTGAACTGCAACCTCTGAAACATCTGAAGGTGAGGACAGTTTGCTGAAGAGCAGTCTTTAAAAATGTGAGTTAATGATCTATTTAGCATTATATTAACATGTATAGTCTGTATATGCCTTAAAGTTTATTATTTGGTACAATCTAAAATGAAAAACAAAGAATAGGACTTAGAAAACACAAATCTGGTTGGCCTGTAAAGAGCACTTTACTATGATAAAAAGCATGATTGGGCACTAAAAGATTCTGAAAGTAAATGTTAAGAGTCCAATATTTAATTTAGATATAACTAATTTCCATACTAGTTAATCCCCTCCTCAGGCAAGTTCCTCTTCCTCAGCCACTGGCTACTTTCTTCTTTTTCGTTTTTTAATCTATTCCAAATTTCCGAGATTCCATGAAAACCGAGAAGATGATGATAACAACTTACCTAAACTAGTTGGAGTCAACTATATGAATCCTTTGTGATGTGCTCGAAAACATTATTTTGCATACCCAGTTATATATATACATATTCTCTCATGTGCAGCTGAGATCCCTGTTTGATGTTTTCTTTGTGCAACATTATCCATATTTCTACAAGTTTGTGCTTAAAACTATTTCAACTAACACAGCATTAGTCTGCTACAAAAAAAAAAAAAAAAAAAAAAAAAGAAAGGAAGAGGGAATTACAAGTATTATTCTGCAAAAAGACTAGTTCTTATCATAGGAAGATAGCATTTCAAGGGGCAGGTCTCAAGTACAAGGGTATGTAGTTCATTTGATCTGGTTTTGAGTCCCAAACTGAAAATGCACTTGAAGACTTCATCCATTTCTTCGTCATTTCAGGGAAATGGCGATTGATTACATCTTTCAATGTCTCTGTCTTGTTGACCCACTCTAACCCTTCATTTGTGTAGGTTTGACAGTTGAAATTGGTTGTGAAGAAGCGATCAGCCTCTAGCCTCCTGGAAATGTAATCAAATTTAAAAAATTCATTGCATTACATTCAATTTTATGGTATCAAATTACATTATGTAATGGAGGGTAACATTTGCAAAGGAATGACATTTATCCCTTATTCGGTATAAATGATTTTTAAAACATAAAATTCATTGATAAGTAATAGAATTTGGTTTAATTATATTGAAGTTTATAAAATTGAACTTAGAGAATTTTCATTCATACAATATATTATACCAAATAGAGCATTAATATTATTTGAAAGCTTTCAAAAAGCATTCTACCAAAATATGCAAAACAGTGAAATTATTCAAAATGACATAATGGGATGCGATGAAATTTACCTTGATGCGATAAGTAAGAAGATGAAGAAAGCAGTCTCACTAATAGCGAAGCCTTTGATTTTCTTTTCAGCATGTAGGCCAACTAGCAAATCAAGCTTTTCAACCTCATCTCCATACACTTGATGAAGAGCTTCTATAACCTCTTTCTCATCTGTCAAATCTTCCCACTTGCTTATAGGAATCATCAATAAGTTCCTTCTGAATTCATTATACCTAGCAACTCCTCTCTCTCTATCTCTATAGACTAATCAAACCAAAAACCATTGTTATGTCTCCAATCATGAGAAAAGCACAATATGAAGTTAGGCCTTCATTTTATCATGGCTTAATACATAAATTTACTATTGAATTTTGCAACTTTAATCTTATGACATTCTAAACTTTACTGATGATCTATTGTGCATTTGAACTTATAAATTTTGATAATATTAAATACCTTTTGACACTAATATAAATAATTAATAGAGTTTTGGTTTTCATATGCAAAATATCGATTTGATATATTTAGTAGATATAATTTTATAAATTGAAGTGTTTGATCGGTTAAAATAAAAGTTGATGATAACACAAGGTTGGGGAATTTGCGTACTCAAGATTCCATCATAGTGAGTAAAAATCAAGTGTAAGGAACTTACTTTCCATAGCAGCCATATCAACAAGATCTGGTCTATCTTCTCCATTAATATCATGAGCAACAAGGTTTCTCATCCATGATGGATAGTTCCATAATGTAAGAGCTCCACTTGCTTGATAACCCATTGACACCAACATTTGCTCCATTCCAATTTTTGACAATCTCTTTTCTCCTTCCTTTCCTGACATTTCTCTCATAGGCACCCTATATATAGCATATATCACATAAATTGTATTTACTCATAATCCAAAATGCTTTCTTGTTTAATGCAATTTACACAAAACCAATGAATCAATATATCAGTTAAGGAAACAAGAAACCGAAAGGATTGGCCCTATTTCATGCTAAAAAAATTTTTGCATCTTTTAACCAAACACACTTGTTTGTCTTGTAAAAAGTAAAATTAGCGAGTAAGTATTCAGTCGGTTCAATTTATTTAATTTAAAATCAAACTAAATATTTATTACCTATGAAAACAAGGATTGGTTATGTTCCAGTTCTAGGCAGTCTTGAACCATAATTGGACTCAGTTTGATTTAAATCAAACCATGGTTCAAATTCTAAAATCTCTTTCCCATTCACTGAAAAAAGAAAAAAGAAGGGTAAAAATGCAAAGCAGGAGCGGGGAAAGGCAAGTACTCTTCAAGAACTGGAGGGCATTCAAATTCTGAAGATGCGGATTTAATGTCCCTTAATATGAGATTTTCAGGCAAAAGTGAGTGCATTCTATACACACTTGCAAACTCTTCAGTCAGTGAATAGGGAACTCCATGATCTCTTGGCCTTCTAAGACCCACCAATCCACTAAACAAAGGTCCTGCAAAATGTCCAAATGTGTCCTTAATTCTCTTCCCTAAAAATCCATACCTGCCCAAATACCAATCACACCACATCAAATTCCCAGCTATGAAACGAAACCATAATACATTAAAATTATATCCGTGTATATTTCAATTTCATTATGGTTTATCAAATATATTCTAAATTTTTGTTTATTTGTGATAAGATTCTTACCAATTGATCTTCATTCCAGCAAGGAGAGTGTCAGTTTTTAGGAGCTCCACAGTCCAATCAATGGTGTGAATTTTAGCAATAACAGCTGAAGTCACCAATCTTGCGTATCGATAGAGTTCTTCGTCCTCGAATCCAGGGTATTTTTCCTAATAACAGAACGAAATTCACAAAAGTATCTCCTAAGAAGGTCATTAATATCACTATATATGCATAAAAAATAGGAAAAAAAATTTGAGAAGTAAAGAGAAATAAAAAAGAAACATTTACTTACTTTAAGCATATCACATACAGCATTATGTTCTTTGACAAATAAGGCTTGTAGTAGGGAAAACCCAGCCCAGCAATTCCTAACATCACCAGAAATTGGAATGCCTTTCTCATCATGTTCGAGTAGTCCATCTTCTCCAATCTTTAATTTCCCATCTTTGAATGTCCTTACTCTTCTCATTCCATCCTCATTGTTCCCATAAACAACACTTCCATCCCTACATATATTGGAAAAACAAATTAAATTTAACTGTTGTTTGATAAGACCCAATAGTATAAGGGCTTACCACCAAGGAGTTCTTGTATTCAGGCATCCAGTGTTCAAATAAGGTGAATGTGTGGAAACTTTCTTGGTCTTATAGAATTTGAAAGACTTCAATGGACACTCATCTGCAACTTCATCAGGTGCTCTTATTTCCACCTGTTCAAGAAATTATATATATATATTTGAAAAATAGATGTTACATGTCAAGAGACAGAAACTCGATTGTTGAACTAATTGATAATTATTTGGGGTTAATTCGTAATTAATAAGGTACTTGTTGAGTATCTTCCATATGATCAATCCAATCATGAATCATGAATTGGATCCATGAGCAAGCTATCATGTTGAATTGCTTCCCATTGTCTGTGAACTTTTTTCTTGCCAAAAGCTTGTTGGATACAACTGTTGGGTGAGGATCCAGCAACTGCATGCACACACCCAATCATATTATAAATAAAAATAAAATTATCCTAACAAATAATCAAATAAAATTTATTTTTCAAAAAAAAAATAAAAAATAAGGCTTACAAAGAAAATGTTTAGTTGGGGTTAGACGTTATGGATAATGGATACTATAATATTTATCATTCTTATAATTAGTAACATGGATTATGATTATCATAAATATATAACTCTTTTTTTTTTTTAAAAAGGCAAGAAAGAAATTTCTTTTAAAAAACAAAAAATATAAGGTAAACAACAGGTGTTAATCTCCACCGACAGAGGAAATATCTCAGTGTTAATTTGTTATGATATTATTATTATTTGCACTTTTGCTATATAAATTATTATTATTATTATTATTTATGCAGAAAATACGTGGACCGTACTATACCACAGGATCAGGCGGGACCAATATAAACGACGGAAATATCTCTCATCGGAGGAATCATTTTCCATGGAGCACATTTAGTAGAGTTATATTCATGACCCTATTAGAAACTGAAAATGACGACAAAACCGAAAATGTCGGTGGATTCCACCGCATACAAAAAAATATTGTATAAACTATATTTTAATATGTTTCTATGTAAAACTATATATATAATTTTAATTCAATTCAATTTTTTATTATTATTACCAAAACTATACTGAACTGAAATATAATGAAATTTAAAAATCAAACGGAGCAAAAACATTAAATGCCAAATTAAAAATAATCAATTGGAAAAAAAAAATACCGTATATGGAGAAGAGGAAGGAAGCATGTTGCGACCGAAAAAACTTCCTTGGCTCCCAATGATATTATCAGTTGGATGGTTGCATTTTCCATCAGCCGTACGATAAGAAAATTCCTTGGTGTCATATTTATGACCGTTGATTCCTCCAACGTGCAACAGATTATAACGTTGGTGTAAGTGTCTTCTGATTGCCAGGTAAAGGAGTCCCACTATCACGGGCAGTCTGTGCCATATTCTCAGTTTGTCTACAAAATGTACTACCTTTTGCAAAATAAGAGATTCAATTTGTAGAAAAATATCAATATAAAAGAATATTTATAAATTATGAAATGAAATTAATTTTAATTTTTAAAAAAACCCTTGATATTTCAACTAAAGTTAAAATTCACAATGTCATAATCATAAAAGTATATTTTCCTCAAAAAACCCACTAAAAAATTTGATTTTTTTAACTAATTATACTTTAATCATCCTAATTTTAAGAATTTTCTATAAATTAATTCACACATATTTTTCAGTTTTGAAATCAGAAAACTTTTATATACGGTGCTCATAAATCATAATTGCAATTCCTATTACAGAAATGAGCAAGCAAAGGAGAATGGAAGAGAGAGAGAGAGAGAGAGACTAACATAGAACAAGATGGCGTCAAAAAGAGTCATCTTCGCTATGGAAGTTGTTAGTTGCGGATGAATGAAAGGGGAAGATAGAACAGAGAACGCCATAATTATATAATTCTGAGCGAGACAGATTTTTAGAATGAAGAGACAGAAAGCTTTTTTGCTACTTTTATATATGCAACTTGCAATCATATGACATAGATGCTTATTTTGCTTTCCCCCTACATTCATTCCACGTGTAAAGTTATTTCACAATCAAGATATGTAATTAAATTTATTTCTTCTAAATATATAAATTTACTTTTTTTATTTGTTCTAGTTTTTCTCTAATTTCCTAAATATTATTTTATTTTAATTCAAAAAGATTTAGAATATAAGAGAAAAAAATATCAAGAAAACTAAAAATGTATAATAATTAAAAAGCCATTTATTTATTGTAAAGGATATATAAATTTTATACTAAATTAAAATGATAATAATTATAAATTACTCATTAACGAAAAATAATAAAAAATTATTATTAAAAAGGAATAAAGGCCAATTAGGTCTCTCAATTTCTTTAGCAGAATAAAAAAAATCAGATTTAACCTTTTGAGCCAACTTAATCTTGGAACTTATATAGAATGATTAAAAAATTAGATTTAATATTTTAAGTCAATAACTTATGGACTTATTTAAAATGATAAAAAAAATTATATTTGATTTTTGAGTCAATTTAACTTTTAATTTTTCATTCTACTTACAATGTAAAATTTATTATATAGACATTTATTAAAACTGAACTCGGGATGAACTGACTAATTGATTGAAAAACTAATTAATTATAAAATATACAACAATGATATATGGAGTATATTGTATCCCTTTTTACCTTGATTAATGATTTTGAGTTTATTTTAAAATTAATTTCTATTACTAAGTTATCAAATGTGAAATCTATACATTTTTCATGTTGAATAAATTAAAATTATAATGCATATTAATAAATTTATTATATTACAAGAAAATATATTTTATGGATTTTCTGTTTATATTCATAATTGTTGAAAAAGTTTGATATGAATGTTTTTAGTATAGGATGAAAATGGATAAAAAATCAATCATATCAAATTAAATCAATTATTAATTTGTAAAATAAAAACAAGTTAAAAGGTTAAATTGACTTAAAAAGTGAAATCAAATATTTTTAATCATTTTATATAAGTTTAAGAGCTAAATTGGCTAAAAAATCAAATCTGATCTTTTTAATCCTACCAAATAAGTTCAATGACCAAATTAGCATTTATTTCTATTTAGAATAAAACTCTTTCCAAAAGTTACCTAACAAAAAAATTTCAATATACATAGATATAAATATATCAATAAAATATTATGTATATTTCTAAATTAAAATTTTTAACTGTTTGTCATCCCAAATTTAATTATTTAAAATTTATTTAAAAATTTATTATTTAAAAATATATTCAATCAAATTATATAGACATAAAAGAATAGAAAAATTATAGTAAATGTTACTTTTAAAACTTATTTTTACAAAATATCATTATGATTTTACTATTGAAATTATTGTCGATTAGGATATATTTTTATTTTTATGCCCTTTTTTTAATTTGTTAGGACATTAATTTATTAATATTTAAGTATTTTAATATGTCAGTGTTTCCTTTTATATTAATTTTTCATTTCCTTTTATATTAGTTTTTCATTTTAGTGTTTTAATATGTTAATGTTTCCTTTTGTATTAATTTTCTATTTTCACTGTTATTTCCTTTTTTTTCAATATGTTAATAATATTTTTCTGCTGCTATTTTTTCGGCTCTCATTATTTTCTGATAGTTCTTTCACCTTTTGCTATCGTTTATTTTTTTCTTATCGTTCTTTCTTCTTTTATTGTCATTCCTCTTATTATTGGTGTTGTTTTACCATTTTATTTTTGATTCATAAGATATGTTGATTTCTAATTTTGATCTATTGTTTATTGTTGGAAATATCTCTATCAATTTTTTATATAATCAATAAATGCTATAGAGATAAAGGTAGGACTCTCAATCGTATTTAGATTGATACGATACAATACATATGTATACACTGTATTAATTTGGTTTAATCTAATGTGTTATTGGTGTACATATATTTTTTCTGTATTTAATTTATTTTACAGTATTTACTAACGGCTTTATTTCACCCAATGTCCCACAACTCATAATGTTATCACTTTGCAGTCCCCCATCTTAATTTTGTCTCTTAAAACTGACTCAACTTGGACACTTGTAACAGTAAAGTGACTACAGTGGATTTTAGTCCAATAAAGAGTCAGACAAAAGACATGGCACATTTAAAATGGACACATCAACAATTTTAAATGACATGGCACATTGGGAAGGAAAATTCTCTCTCCTGCCCGTGTGAAGACGAAAATTTCTCTCTCATCTACCTGTTGGTTTGGTGAAGCGATTGACTGAGCCTTTTGCAGTTCTATGGATTTGACCTATTAGCTTTCCCTTATATTTCTTCTTCTTCTTCTCTCTGTTTTGGTTCTGCTCTCGTATTTCTATTTGGTTTTTGTCTAGTTTTTCTTTAGATTGGTAGCCAACGAAAAGGCGAGATTTTGATTTAGGTCTACATAGAGAGTGAACAATGTAGCGCTTTAAGAATTTAATGGTGAAGAAGACGCAAAAGAGGAACAGTGTAGCGCTTTAAGAAGAAAAGTGAACGATGACGGCAAACCCACCAGGTTAGGAATCTTGCTTTGTCTCTTATGTAAGACCCTTTTTAAGTTGTCCTTTTATGCATTTGTGGTCCAAGTATAGTTTTTTTTATTGAGATAGAGGTATGTAGGGCCAATTTTTAATTATTTAAAATTTGTAAATTAGGGTTTCGAAAAAATTAGGGAAAATGACAAATGTTAGTGGGGTATGGAAGATTATAATAAAATATTGTAATTGTATGCAATACATTGAAAAATTTTAAAATAGGGTTTTGATAAAATTATCGAAAATGTTTTAAAATAGGGTTGTAGTTGTAGTAAATGCATGAGATGCCTTGTTTAGTAGGGACTGAGTTGTTTGGCATGGAATAAATATATGCTGTGAACATATCGATTGTTGTCCAAATGTTGCTAGTTATTTGTTATACTTTGCATTGAATGGCTGTATTATGCTACTGAGGTTGTTGGTTTTGAGTTAATGAATATATATTATGAATTGATTATTATAATTATAAGTATTTCACATTACTGCCATTGACTACCTAATACTTAAACTTTGATTGCATTGTCACAGATGATATTACTGATAATGACCTACTGGATTTTGATATTATAGTGTATTATGGGGGGGAAATGGGTGAGTGGGGATACCATAATGGGGAAGAGCTAGTATTAGGGCATTGTAATGCAGATAGAATGAGTTTAGTTCATATAGATAACTTGCTTCAAATGAATGGTATAGAAGGGTTGCTTAAGTATTATTGGAAGAACCCTCATTTAGATTATCATGATGGGCTTAAGATACTAGAGAAAGATAGTGACACTTATGAAATGGCACTACATGGGAGTGATGTTGGCATAATTCACATGTATGTGGAACACCTAGCAATAGAGGACATAGAAAATGAGTTTAACAATGTTGGTAGGGGAGGAGGTGTTGTAATTGAGGAAATAGTTGAGGAAGCAAATGAAAAAACACTAATTAGTGAACCTTCAAGTAGTAAGAAAAAGGTTAGGCAAGGGCAATTAACTCAAAAATCAAAGGAGGGGGGGGAGGGGGGGGTGTAGAGTTATGTTTTAATGAACCAACACCAACAATTTTGCCCCACATTGACTAGATTCATTTGATTTAAATAGTGATTTTGAGTTTGTCATTGGAGGATTAGACAATGATGCACCTGCCTTGAACATGCAAAATATGCATTCTAGTAGTGTATTAGGGGAGGAGGGGGTTAGGCATGATGGTGCTAAGGAGGAGGGGGTTAGGCAGGGGGGTGATAGGGAAGAGGGTGATAGGCATGAGGGTGATGATGGGGAGGGTGAAATGGAGGAGAGTGGCAGGGAGGAGGGTGACAAGGAGGAAGGGGTTAGCCATGAGGATGATGATGGGGAATTAAGGGACAATGAATACAATATGGAAGAGGGAGATGATGACTTTACAATGGTGATGGAGCAAAGAAATATAGGTAAACAGCCTGAGTTGGGTGGTAGGCCTAAGGGTAGTGGGGTAAGGATGGATGAGGGAAACATAAATGCATCAATGAGAGTTAATGTGCATGGTTCTGATGAGTCAGAGTATGGTCCATCTGATGAGCTATTAAGTGAATCTGATTTTGAAAATGAGGATAGAGTTAGGTACCCAACCTTTAATGCTTTTAGGGATATGGATGACCCTATACTTAAGGTGGGTATGTTATTTAGGAATAGAGAAGAATTTAAGGAGGCTTGTAGGAGACATGGTATAAAAAATAGGTTTCAAATTTATTTCTATAAAAATTATTGTGAAAAGGTGCAAGCTAGATGTTTCAACAAGGGATGTGGATGGAAAGTATTTGCTAGCAAAGCTGACCAAAGGCAAAAGATGACCCAACTTTTCAAATTAAAAGTTTTGCATCTAAACACACATGTGCCAAAGTGTTTAGAAATTTTCATCTCACAACAACTAGATTGAGTAATATGTACGTAGAGGACTTTAGAGCTAATCCAACATGGGCGTTAACATATTTTATAAATAGAGTCAAAAGAGATGATGGGTACACAATTGGGAGGATGAAGGCATGGAAGGCTAGGGAGAAGGCAATGGCAGTGTTGCATGATGATGAGAGGCAGCAGTATGCTAAGCTCCATGATTATAGGTTGGAGCTCTTAGCTACCAACTTAGTTCTTCAGTTCATTTTAAGGTAGATAGGGGTGTTTTTGAGGGTGTTTATATCTATCTGAATGCATTGAAAGTTGCATTTAAGAACTACTGTAGGAGGCTTGTATGTTTAGATGGATGTTGGTTGAAGGGGAAGTATGGGGGTCAACTATTGTCTGCTGTGGCAATTAATCCAAATGACTGCATTTTCCCATTAGCTTATGTTGTTGTGAAAAATGAATCTACTGAGACATGGGGTTGGTTTTTAGAGCATTTGAAGGAAGACTTGGAGCTCATAAATGATCATAACTTCTGCTTCATGAGTGACAAACAGAAGGTAATTCTGCCTCTACCTTCAACATTAACTACCTTCAATATAAGTTGTTTTATTCATGTTTTCATACTGTTATTTTATTTCTGTTTCTCTAATATTCTGTAACTGACTTTACTTTAATTTTATTTTGCTACATTTTTTTCTTTTTTGTGCAAAAGGGTTGGTCAATGTCATTAGTAGAATGTGGCCTGAGGTAGAGCATAGAATGTGTTTTAGACACTTGTACACCAATTTTAGAGCACATTTAGGGGTAAAGAGATGAAAGATCTATTGTGGAATGCAGGAAGGGTAACCTATGATGGTAAATTGAGTGCATGTTTAGAAGAGATTGAAAAAAAGAGTGTGGAGGCAAGGGATTGGTTAAGGGTCAAATCTTGTGTGAATTGGACTAGGGCTTGCTTTAGGACTAAGGTCAAATGTGACATGCTCACAAACAATTTGTGTGAGTCCTTTAACAAATACATCCTTGATGCTAGAGAGTGTGCTATCCTAACCATGTTAGAGGTAATTACGACAAAGTTAATGAAAAGACTACATAGGAAGAGAGAGCAAATGAAGAATCAACAAGGCAGACTTTGTCCTAAGATTCAAAAGAAACTAAATGAGAATAAAGAGTTTTCACATGTCTATGAACCCAAATTTAGTGGTGGACCTAGGGTGGAAGTTGTTGGTCCTGATGGGCAGTATGTTGTGGATTTAGTTGATAAAACATGTACTTGCAGAAGGTGGGATTTAACTGGCATCCCCTGTGGACATGCAATTGCCTGCATAGTTGGCAATAATGAGGTGCTTGAGTTATATGTCCATGAGGCATATACTGTGGAGACATACATGAAAGTGTATAGTCACTTTTTGAATCCAATCAATGGTCCTGACATGTCGCCCAAGGCAAATCCTGCAACACCATTTGTACCACCAAGTCCTATTAAGAAAAAGAGAGGTAGAAAACAAAAGGCAAGGAGAAAGGAAGCTGAAGAAATTGAATTGGCAGAAGCTAGAGGTAAGATGAGTAAGAAGGGAAGAGTACGTATGAAGTGCAACACTTGTGGAGCAATAGGCCACAATAAAAGATTTCATGCTCCATTGGACCCTCCTTACATGGCAGCAAAGGTAATTGATGTTAGTCAATGTTTTACATTTCATAAATAGTTTATCTGTCTTTTCTTTTTCTTAAATATAACTAATTTGGAAATGCTTTTAAATTTACAGAGAAGAAGTCAAGGAAATAACTCTGTATCTGCAGCTAAGAAATCCACACAATCTGCTGCAACTTCTGCACCTGCTGTTGCTACTTCTGCATCTGCTGTTGCTACTTCTGCAGCTGAGGGAACCAGTTCCCAGCATACTCAAGATTCTGGCAAAGGTGTTCGAGTGCAGTGGTTTATGGAAGTAGGCCAATCTTGCTTGTGTTTTTTAATTTTCTAATTACAATTGACCATTGATGTGAGGGCTTATGTTACTATTGTTTTTATACATGTAAGGAAGTAGCTAATCATTTCCAAATCCAGATACAATTGGTACACAAAATAGTTGCATGACAGGCAGCTAAAGTGTGTCCGAACCTCAAGTTAGAAGGGAGAAACAACCAGTGATGAGGAAAAGGAAAGCTAGACAGCATAACTAAAATATTATTGTGGATTTTACTTTTTTGTCAATATTTCGTTAAAACTCAGGCCATACAAAACCCATAATGTAAATAGTTTGTAGGGGTGTCTTTTGATTTTGATTCATTGTACAATTATTCTTTTGTGCTTCAGAATTGAAACAATCAATTTATGCAGTTTGTTTCATTTCTGAATCATGACAGGGAGTTTAATTTTGTTGACAACAATATATACATTTTTTGCTCAATGTATTGCTCCATTAAAAGGAAGCTTCATATGCAATATATTTTTTATTTCTCTTTCATATTTTGCTTTCAATTTAGTTAATAAAAATCAATTATGCACAATATAACAATTAATTAACCTTCATTCTCCATTTCAAACATTAATTAATTATACCATCTCAATAAATTAACCTTCATTCTCTATTTCAAACATTACTTAATTATACCATTTTAATAAGAAGGGTAAAAAAAAAAAACATATGAACCAACATTCTAAGGTGAACTACCCAGATAACAACATGTTTTAGCATAACAATTTTTTGCCAAAGCCTATACACATTGCTAAACCCAAACCTAACACAAAACTTACAACTACAGCTAAAATCTTCATGTCATGCTTCCTTGCCTCTGCCTTCACTTTCTCTTTCTCCAACCTATCTAGCTTCCTCAGCAACCCAACAATGACATGCCTTGAACGATGATGCACCACTGGATCAATCCATTCCAAGAAATGACAATATGTAGGTGTCTGCATAAACAACGAAAAATAAAACAACAAAATAACTTCATTAACCATTACACACTCTCATGCTCAAACCCAGCAAAAAATCATACCCCATAATTTATGCAATCCAAGAACTTCCTGCCAGGATTAATTTCAGTCCACGATGTCTTCAAAATCGCCTCCTACCCGCACTTGCAAAATGCCACATGTGTAGCCCCCGCCATGTGCTGATTGTTTGAGTTGCTGCCTACGCCTACATGTGCTCACATCTCACCCTTTAATTGCGAAACAAGTGAAAATGGCGATGAAGAGAGCTCAAATAGAGAGATGGAGAAGGAGGGAGATAATGAGAGAGGTAATATGAGAGAGAGAAAAGCATAGCTCAGCATTTCAGTTGACACGTAGGCGCTTACATAGCATTTCTAATATTTTTAAATTTACTCCGGCTATCCACATCACTCCTAGCGGCCGGAGTCACTTTACTGTTACAAGTGTCCAAGTTCAGTTAGTTTTAAGAGACAAAATTAAGATGAGGGACTGCAAAATGAAAAACTTATGAGTTGAGGGACATTGGGTGAAAATTAGCCATTTACTGACACAATATATACATACTGAAATACCCGAAAATTTTAATTTTAGAAAATATTTATTTAAAATTTAATTCTAAAATTTTAGCCAATAAGTTTAAACCGCGTAATATTTAATCGGACCCCCTAAATCCATTTGATTTCTTTAAGATAGATTGAAAATCGAGTTGATTTTTTGAATTTGGATCAAACCGGTTCAAATCGAACCGGAATGGTGTAGGGCCTTCTAGAAACCCTAGTGATACTTTTTTTTCTTTCTTTCTTTCTTTCTTCCTTCTCTCTAGCGGCAGCTACTTCTTTCTCTTCTTCTTCATTTTCTTTCTTCTTCCTTCTTCTTCTCTCTCTCTCTCACTGCGTCGACAACAGCTCCACCGCCAGCAGCCAGCGACGCCACCACGTGCAGCGCATCACGCCAGCGACGCCACCAGCGCTCCTCTCTTCCTCCTTCGCATCGCACCGCCACGAGCCAACGGTTTCAGGTGTCGCGCCGCTTGAGCTTCTGTCCCTCCCTCCAGCAGTGCCACCACCGACCACCGCAGGTCCCAGCGAGCTCAGCAGCGCCGCTGTTCTCTCCTCCACGCCGCCTCAGGCCACCGACCATCATATCTCTTAATCTCAATCGTTGATTTCGTGATTCAAGCTCCGATTTGTGATCTTGGGACTAATTTGTGTGATTAAGGGCATTGAAATATCCCTAGAAATTTTCAGTTAATTCCTTAAATTTCAATTTTTGTGAAGAAATTAGTTGAGTATTGGGATTGATTTTTTGATTGTGGTTTTTAGATATTTGATGTGGTAATTATACTAATTAAAGGATCTAAATTAGTTGAAGTTAGTCATAAGACTTAATAAAATAAATTGAAGCATTTTGATTAACTAAGGATTAATTTTGGTTAGTGTCAAATAAATTAATTATGGGTATTGATTAAATAAATTGATTGTAGGATTTTAATTATGGATATTAGTAAATATTAGTTGATTGAGGATTGGATTAATTAAAGGTATATTATGAACTAAAAGTAAATTAATAGCAGAATTTATTAATAAAAAAATTAAAAGATTTAATTAGTAGAATATATTAAGTATGAATTTTGTTAATAAGTTTATTGGTCCTAGAATAAAAGAAAATAAAATACATTAATGGACTTTGTTATTGAGGTTCATATATATGAAAATATTATTAGTGGATAATTGGTAAATTTGAATTAAATGAGAATGAATTATTTTCGAAATAAAATTATATTTTTTGAGGTTGGTTAGAATTAAGGATTTTTGTTATTAAATATAAATATATTTTTATGGTTATTAAAAATCAATTGAGGTGAATAGAATAAATAATTATTAAATGTTTGGAGACTGCGATTGAATTAAGTAAAAAAAAGATTATTGGCGAAAGAATTATATTTATTTGAAATAAGAATATTATTGGCAATAAATTTAAATTATTTTTAAGATTGTGACGAGGAATCGAATTAATTGATGTTAGCAACTAAGTAGTACTGAAGTTAGATTGAGCTTAATAGAGAGCATAGAACGTAACTTGTTAGATTAAATTCTTTATTTATTATTTTAAGCTGAATAGTTATGTGATGAGTTTTTTTATATTTTTAAATTCCTAGATCGTTTAGGCTCGTCCATTGCCTTTCTAGACCAGAATCGGAACTAGGATATGAATATCGTATAATCACTGTGAATAATAATGAATGATGCATGACATGCATTCTCATATCATCATAATTTAATTGTTATATCATTACGGACATATATATATATAAATATTGTTAATTGATTATATATAATATCATTTGGATTATCAAATAATCATAGTTGCATCATAATGATTAATCTGATGAATTTCGATTGTATAAATTGTTGATAAAATGTGATGTACTGTGAATTACCTTAATTGAGTGGAGTTAGGATGAAGTGGGTCATCATGTATTGTGAAAGCGGTCTAGGACTGTCAGCCATATATTATGAAAGTTGTGAAAACAGTCTGGGACCGTTGGCTAGAAATTTGTGAAAGCGGTCTTGCACCGTCAGCCATGTATGAGGAAAGAATTTGTGCCCTGTGTGCCTCTGATGATGTATAATGATGTGATATAATCATAGGTTGATCTCTTGATAGTATGAAAAGAAAAGTGAATAAAAAAAATATATAATATGAAAGGCTGGTTAAACGAGAATTGGACCAGTCGGCCAAGTGTGGGGGATCAACCCCCTTGTGCACACATGTGAGAAGATGAGTTATGTAAGAAGACAACTCATCAAGGGCTATAGTGACGCCACAGACTAATTTCCACGTAATTGATTATTTGAAGATGAAATAGTTATGGGTGCTGATGCTGTGACATGTGCATGACTGACAGTGTGATAAATTCTGTGACTAAAGATGCATTTTGCGTGATTGTCTGGTCATGCATTATTTATTATTATTCATTGAGTTTGGTGAAACTCACTCTCCCCTTCTATAAACTTTTCCAGGAAATAGAAGTATCGTTGGTTCATAAAGGCTTTGCTTCCTTCTCCGCAGAGACACAATATTTAATACCAGTTTTACAAATGTTAGTGTATGAATTATCTGAGACATTGGAATATTTTGAATATTTTAATTTAGTTCTACAGTCAAGACGATAAATCAATATTTGATTATGTAAAATTACTATATGCTGATAAAGAACCTATGAAGTATTTTCTGAAATTTGGAGAGATTATGATAGAGAGAGTTTAACCATATTATGACCGATGAATTTTGTATAATTTGTATTTTGAGTTAAAGAGTATGAGTCCGAACTGTGAATCAAATGTGATATTGAAGCTGGGTCAAAAATGTTTTCAACTGGTTGTTGGACTGTGTCATAATATGAACTTACTGTTTCCAAAGTTTGATTTTAATAGAGATAGAATTTGAAATAATTCAAGTTTACTACGGGTCTCGGGGGCCTTAAATTTACCCAGGTCCTAGTGTCAGTCCAGCCGATGTTTTTGGGTCGTGAAACATACATACACTGTACTCACTTAATTTGATCTAATGTGTTAATTAGTATATATATTTAATCAATTTTACAGTATTTTCTGAGATATATATATACACACACACTGTATTTACTAATACAATGTTTATATATACCATATATTCCATGTATATAATATTTAGTGTTCATGTTGTCGTAATTATTAGTAATCAATCGCTTTGCCGATCGTCTTTGTTATTGTCACGACCCGTTTCCATGGGCCGGACCGGCACTAGGACCTAGGTAAACTTAAGGCCCCCGAGGCCCGTAGTAAGCCTAATCTCTGATTTCAACATCACAATTATATGAAAATATTCTACAAGTTGGCCCATTATATTTTTAGTGATTCAAACTATCACAAGGCCTTATTTTATTCAACACAATCATTCCCATAAAGTCTTACATACATTTAATATAATTATTATTACAATTATAAATCTTAACATAACTGTGGATTTTCTACTACCGTATTCCTACAAAGAATTCTAAATAATTCTATCTTATACCTTTACATATTTCTTTAAATAACTTCAAAAAAAAAGAAAACTAAAGCCCCAAATATATATATACAACTGATTCACCAATTCCTGAAACAACATAAAGGATAAGAGGGAAAAGGGGTGAGTATAAAACTCAGTGAATAATAACATATAATACCAAACCCACACATTCACACAAATGATACTTAAGGCATTCTAAATGGACATTCTCCATTCACACAATGACAACCATATCACCCACAAACAACTGCAACCATATGCACATCAAGTGGTTGTTAGTCAGTGAAATCACCATAACAGGACCATGCTCTCCCCAAGCATGCTTTAATATCCATCATATCACATCGTGTGATTCCATGGTCCTGTGGCTCGTGCACCCAGGGAGCCC